>JAVKPL010013031.1:0-66477 GCA_032173675.1 Gastrolobium villosum | reverse complement strand
ACGGACGTATAATTTGGCCAACTGCTCTGTAGTGAAGCTCACCTTCACTGGAATAAAATGGGCAGACTTAGTCAATCTGTCCACTATGACCCAGATAGAATCACAACCAGCCTGAGTTCTAGGCAAACCCACAACGAAGTCCATGGAAATGCTCTCCCATTTCCACTCTGGAATCTCAAGAGGTTGAAGTTTACCAGACGGCTTCTGGTGCTCTATCTTCACTTTCTGACAAATCAAACACTTGGACACGAAAACAGCAACATCCTTCTTCATGCCCGGCCACCAGAAGCTCTTCTTCAGATCTTGATACATCTTTGTAGCACCAGGATGGATAGAAAACTGGCCCTTATGGCCTTCCGCCATAACCTCATCAGTCAACGGACCTCGAGGAACCACAATCCTCCGCTGAAACATCAGAAGTCCATCCTCATTCCAAGACACACCGTCTTGGTTCTTCACATAGTCCAGGCACTCTCTCTGAACTTGCGCCTCTTTGATCTTTTCCAACAGCTCGTTCACAACGTTTGCTATCTCCAACTCGAAAAGTGCACTCTCGCACGGAGTGGTCACTGCCAACTTCCGAAACTTCGCAACCACATCAAAGTTACAAAGTAACGTACTATGCAAACTCCCGGATTTCCGGCTTAAAGCATCGGCTACCACATTGGCCTTACCAGGATGGTACTTCAGCTCAAAGTCGTAATCCTTCAGGAATTCCATCCATCTTCTCTGCCTCATGTTCAACTCTTTCTGATCAAACAGATACTTCAGGCTCTTGTGATCACTGAACACCACAAACTGCATACCGAACAGATAATGCCTCCAAATCTTGAAAGCAAACACGATCGCAGCCAGCTGCAAATCATGAGTCGGGTAATTCTCCTCATGAGGTTTCAACTGTCTTGAAGCGTAAGCAACCGCTTTACCTTTATGCATCAGTACACAGCCTAACCCCTTTCCAGAGGCATCGCAGTATAACTCGAACTGTTCCGCAGGATCAGGAAGAACTAACACTGGAGCAGTAGTCAGCCTCTCCTTCAACTCCTGGAAACACTCCTCACACTCATGTGTCCACACGAATGGAGTCTCCTTTCGGGTAAGGCGAGTCATTGGTAGCACCATCTTGGAGAATCCTTCTATGAACCTCCTATAGTAGCCTGCCAAACCCAGGAAGCTTCTCACTTCCGTAACCGTCTTAGGCCTCTCCCAGTCCATCACGGCCGCAATCTTGTTAGGATCAACTGCAACTCCATTAGCAGAAATCACATGACCCAGAAATTTCACCGCCTTGAGCCAAAACTCGCATTTCGACGACTTCGCATAGAGCTTTTTCTCTTTTAGCACTTGCATCACAATCTTCAAGTGCTCAGTATGCTCCTCCTCCGTCTTGGAGTAAATCAAGATGTCGTCAATGAAGACGATCACAAACTGATCCAGGTACGGCTGGAAAATCCTGTTCATGTAGTCCATGAACACTGCGGGTGCATTGGTGAGTCCAAACGGGATCACCAAGTACTCATAATGCCCGTACCTCGAGCGAAACGCTGTCTTTGGGACATCCTCCGGCTTTACCCGTATCTGATGGTAACCGGACCGGAGATCGATCTTGGAATACACGCAAGCACCCCTGAGCTAATCCAGCAAATCATCAATGCGTGGAAGAGGGTACTTGTTCTTGATTGTCACCTTGTTCAACTGTCTGTAGTCGGTGCACAACCGCATGGTCCCATCTTTCTTTTTCACAAAAATGACCGGTGCTCCCCAGGGAGACACACTCGGCCGAATAAAATCTTTCGCTGAAAGCTCCTCGATATGCTTCTTCAGCTCCGCCAACTCTGGTGGCGACATCCGGTATGGAGCCAACGATATAGGCCCCACACCAGGCAATAAATCGATGGAGAACTCTATCTCCCTCTGTGGTGGAAACTCAGGAATCTCCTCAGGAAACACCTCGAGGAATTCCCTCACCACAGGAATGCCAGTGAGATCCTCCTGTGTCCCACTCACCAAACCTCCCAACATGACATAGCCAAATGTCCCTGCTCTCAAGGCCCTCCTCGCCTGCAGGACTGAAATAAACGGTGAGGAACTGGCTGTGGACCCACCCGGAGACATCACCACTTTCTTGGCACAACAATCAATCAATGCACAGTTTCTGGACAACCAATCCATGCCCAGGATAATTTCAAGGTTGGCCATCGGCAATCCTATCAGATCTACCGAGAAATCACGGTCATCCCACTGAAACGCTACGTCGCGATGAACAGTGGAGGTCAAACATTTTTCTCCGGTGGCGGTGGTCACCCGCATCGGTGGAGAAAGCACCTCACTGGGCAACTCAAGCCCCACAGCAATAGGGGTAGCAACAAAAGAGTGCGTTGCCCCGGAATCAAATAACACATCAACAGCTGAACCACCAATGGTAACAGTACCTCTGACCAGGTTCAGAGCTCTGTCCGACTGCTGACGATCCAACGTATACACACGCCCCGTAGTAGGTGGCACGGCTGGTGCCCCAGTAGGAACCATCTGCAACGGCACAGCCTGCACTGCAGCATGGGCCTCGCCCTCCAGCATGTACGTGGCGAACAACAGCTTCTGCGGATCGGTGCACTGCATGATCCGGAAAATCTTGTCCAACGCCTGAAGCCATCTAGCAGCAGCAATGGGATCATACGACCCGTCGAAGGTAGGTGGCTTATGCTTGCGAAAAGCATTCATCCGGCGATCGATCTCGTAACGATCCTCAGCAAGTACGGGGATAGTCTGCATAGCCCCCGTCAAGTGACTACCCTCACCCATCTGGCTCTGGGTGTCCTCCTGTTGACTAGGCGGAGGTGGAGGCGGTGGCGGCGGTGGAGGTGGTGGAGGACCCTGGCCCGCAGCAGGACCAGCCCTCAACTCCTCCAACATGACCCTCATCATAGTCATGTTGGCCATCCGGTTCTCCTCCAGAACCTCTGCCGTGGTTTGCCGGTTCGCATCTCGAATAGCGTCCAGCATCGCCCGGTTTGCCAGCCTCGTGGCTTCCTGGTCGGCTAGTCGGGCCGCCTGCATCTCAGCTAATGCAGCCAGGACAGGATCCGTCTGATCCTCGCTCGTACTCGTGTTCCTCCTTGGTGGCACCATGACTCTGCACAAGTTACACAAAGAATGAGTTGATCAGGCCCACGCCATGTGGTCACATATGCATTATCATAATACACACCAATCAGAGAGAACGCAAAGTAGACACGCAACGAAACATCGTAAGTTATTGCAATACATACAAGCTTTTCCCTAGAAAGTGCTCTGATACCATAAAATGTAACAGCCCGTGTTAACCCGGATTGTTAACATACTATCGTATTAAGCCATGCTTAATTAAAATGCGGAATAACTTTTTTTTAATTCAATTATGACGTCATTAACTTAACTAACTTGATTACTTAATCATTTTCATAAAAATACTGCCTGTATGTAAATTGCAAGACAACTAACTGAATACCTCGTACATAAATATAAGGTGAGTATCTAAAACCACAGGACTACAACACGTAGCCTGGGTCAAAATCCTAATACTTTAACTACAACAGCAATTAAGAAGACAATAACAATCATGTGGCATGGACAAACCTCATGCTCACCAAATAAGGCACAATGCCCAACAACAGTCTCAACAATAATAATATAAATAAAGCGGGAAACATAACAGCAGTCCAGCACATCATCATATCACTCATCAACTCAGCTCTGGCCTCCTGCCACCTGAGCCCTCAACATTACCTGATCCTGAAATAAGCGTCCCCAAACGTGGGGTGAGATCTCTAACAAGAAATCTCAATAAGACAAGGGGTCCTCAAGGAGTCTCCACCCCGAGCTCACTTACATGTGTAATATAAGTTCAAAAACAGTATTACAGTATAAGTTCTAAAATCATGCGATGCAGCAATTAATCATGTCATGTGTGCTTTCAAATCTACTGGCCAGAGAAATGTAGGAATACGTCTATGCCTACATGAGTACATGGATACTACCTGCACCTCACCCACAGCTTCTCCATCTTGTATGTACTACATACTCAGGATTGCCGTCTAGGTGGACACCACATGCATCTCATAAAAGCTCATTACATATAAATAGCTCAACAGCATTTCCAAAATAATAAAGCATGTAACACAGCATGCATAAACCCATCCCCATGGGACATGGTGGAACAACAAAATGGCTAAACCGAGGACACGAAAGCTTACCTTGCAAGCTAGCTATCCAAGCCAAGAGTCCAACCACTCACAAGTCCACAAACAGCAGTATCACAATCTGATATGGACCAATAATACATCAATATTCATGCATCACAAGCATACAACTTAAAGACTACGCTTTTTCTTTACGTTTTACGTCTTAAGGCTTCCAACAAAGCCATAAGCCCTTAATCATGTGATTCTGACTTAGTTTATTAATTACAGAAGTTCAACTTCCTTAAACTTGGGTCTACACACACCCAATAGCTTACTGTTCATACAGTACAGCTACTGTCTGCGCAGAACCCAGGATATCCGGATATCAGAAGGGGCATATCCGGATATGCCATATCCGGATATCACACTGGACATATCCGGATATGTCATATCCGGATACCCAGATCCCATATCCGGATATCAATATCCGGATACCATATCCGGATATCTGTTCGACAGATATCCGGATATCTCACGACAGAATGCAGTTTCTGCATTTCGTGAATATCCATCCCAAAGATCCAACTTTTAACACATGTACACGTTAAAGCATGCATCTTTAATCCATTTTAGGTTCATATACATTATACCCTCATGTTTACTCATTAAACATGGCCAAGACATCATCTTTAAGCATTAAAACTTAAGATCAAAGGTGAGGAAACTTACCAAAGCTCAAAACAGAGGCAAGGCTGCTCTTGGAGCTCACTCAAGACACTTCAAACTCAGCCTAAGTAGGAGCACGAAAATGGCACACCAAGATGGGTTCTTGCACCACAAGGTGGCACTTTGAAGCTCACAATGACTACCACAAGGTAGCCATCACTAAAGCTCCAAACTCAGCTCACTAAACACCTCTCAACTCAGAAAACAAGGCTCACCACACACAACCATGGTGCATAGAAGAAGGAGGGTGAAGAATCAAAGCCAAAGGTGTCAACTTTGATCAAAGAAGAGAGAAAGACCAATGAAACAGTGTTTCCCACAAGAACACAGCCCCACAACCCTTCAGCCCCCTCACTCTCACGTTCATATGGGCATGCCTAGGGTTTTGTGCCCTTAGTGTGCCTATTTATAGGCACATGGCCACTAACCGCGCAGTATTAGCCTTGATAGCAAAGTAAAAGATATTGATCCCAAACTTTGGAATCTAGACCTACGCATTTTTCTAAGATTTGTCATATTTTTATTTTATTTTTCGGAGCACCTTTCCGGTACGCGCTTTTCCATAGCCAGTATCAGTTCTGGCATCAGATTACGTCATTTTGACTTGAAACTTGTTTTACAAGTCCTACATAATATTCTAGTAATTATCATGCATTCGTTATAATTTTCCGGGATACTTTTCCGGTACGCATTTATACCGAGTAGCAAAACCGGTATCTGCGCTTTTCTTCCGAAAAGCGACTTTCAGCATTTTTACTCACTAATTGCAATTATTAAAGTCTCATAATAATTATTAGGGTCAATTATGGAATTATTTCCTAATTATCATAATTAATTCACTAATTACCTTAATTAGCGGTGCGGGTTCTTACACAAATTGTCATGTGTGTGAATGCATATTGGAATTTCGGACCAAAGTCGAGGTAACAAATATACATTGTGTTTACTTCTTGGAAAAGACAGTTCATAAAATTAAACTGCTATCTAATTATTTTATGAACAGAGAGAATTGAAACACAGATTGTAAAGCAAGAGCTGGAGGTATTTTGCTAATGACCCGTGATGTTATCATTTTGAACCAATCGGCTTCAAGATCCCGACGCCAAAGGGAGCTATAAATTTTCTTCCCATCATCTGTGACTTTTATGATTGTGAATAGTGAGGATCAGATTAAAACCAATTTCTGTTTATTTCTTAATCTTAGTCTAGAACAGTTTTGTCTGAAGCCAACTTGTAACACTGTTCTCAAAAGATGGAGTTAACATGTTAATGTGTGGACACCTAATTTCTTTGATTAGATTACGTGTTCCTGTTACCATTTTTTTTTTTCTCAAGCTCGGATGGCTATAGATATTAATTGTAATTTTTGTTCTAGCTATGAATGGTTAGATGTAAACCAAGATGTGTTCAATTACCGTTACTAAATTGGTCTGAGCAAAACAACAATGGACCATTGGATTTAGAGTTACCCGATTTTAACCCATTACCCACTTTTAAACCTCATCCATCCCATAATAGTAAAATTTAAACCTTAAGTTTCTGTCCCCATGCTATATATAACCACAGGAACGGTATGTTTCCAGAAAATAAAGTCTTGCTAGTTGCTGGCACGTAAACAGTTATTAGCAAATAAAGCTCCGCTTGCGTGAAAGGTGCATCGCTAAGTTACTCACTCATCATAAAGAAACATTTGACGTAACAGCCATGGACATATTGCAACATTTATCTTTGATTGCAAACATTTTACTGGCATAAGCTACAGGCGAGCGACAGACAGACTCGCTTTGCAAGCGAATTTAAAACTTTGACAACTTTATTTCCAGACCAACGAGAAAGACTGATGTTTTATCGTTATTATAAAGGGAAAAACTTCTCATGTTACATGAGATAAGTTTTTTCTCTTACACACCTTTTAATAACAGTCTCACTTTTTTTTTTTTCAGGTGGTAAAGCCCACAAGTTTATCTCTATGACATGGGATAACTTATCTCCTTTAACATGAGATTAATAAAACCCTATTATAAAAGGTTTTTTTTAGAAAAAGAAAGGCACATAAAAACTTTCAATGGAATTCACAGGCATCATAACTAATTGTGGTGGAACTCTTTGTAATAATTTTTTTATCTATTTATCTCAAACCAGGATGAAGATTCTATGTCCTGCAAATAGTCAATGAGCCTCAGCTCAAATTGGCACCTGGTGTTTGCCTTGTGTGCAGAAGGGGTGTTCGATCCACCATGTGCCCCTCTAGTGGGCATCAATGGGGCCTCCCCTAAGCCCCATAAAATACAACTCTCAGAGCTTCAGCAGCACAAAAACAAAATTCGGAACCTGTGTGGAATAAGAGATAGGAAAGCGCAGGGTTAATCTTGACAATTGCAAAAATATCCTTCGGAATTTGCCTGCAAGCACCTTTATTTCACGGTTCAATAAACATGATTTTGATTGTCGTCAATTTAGCAGTGTATAATTTGCTACAACACGTGGTGTCATTAGGAATACTGGACTAAAACAGCTACTTACCATTCATGGAAAGCAGAAGCAATTGTGTTCATACTCCACAAAACCAGAACGTTTTTACATAGAAGCAAAGATAATAACCGCAACACAGATTTTTCTCAATGATTTCAAGTAAATATGGCCCAACATGGAATCAAATATAACCTCTTAAATACGTCACTGACGTTGGGAGATATTGGCAACACTTCAAGTGCCCGGCCAATCAGAAGTGTGCTAAACTGTAAACTAAAATCCAGGAAAGCTGCACAGATGCAAAAAACAAGGTCAGATTAGGGAACACCTAAA
Source organism: Gastrolobium villosum (assembly GCA_032173675.1). Classification (NCBI taxonomy): domain Eukaryota; kingdom Viridiplantae; phylum Streptophyta; class Magnoliopsida; order Fabales; family Fabaceae; genus Gastrolobium; species Gastrolobium villosum. The sequence goes on along the minus strand of JAVKPL010013031.1, from coordinate 58,786 downwards.
GCCAGCTATTCTCTTCTTTTGTGCAGTTAACAGAGTAAAATAGTATATTACCAGGAAGAGAGTTACAGATGCAAAAAGCCCCTCTTGGAGGAGAGCTCCATGACCGCCAAACTCTTCCTCATCAATCTTCAATATTACCGAATAATAACCATATATGATCGCGGTGGACATTGCTAAAAAACTGCAAGAAAAACGGGAAGAATAAAATAAAGCTTTTACAAAGAATACACATCAAACTTAACAATAGTGTTAATCAGATAGTTTCCCATGACACTGTAGATGACCTACAAGTGCAATGTTAAATATAGGGACAGAAATTAGATACAGTTCCCTAGGTGCTTGTGGTGTTGTTTTCCAGTAAAAACAAAATTTACAGATTATTTTTTCGCTACCTCATTCTCCTTTTTTAAGTTCTCACAATTGAGGTGTAAAAAACAATACACGTTATATTTTGATTGGAGAACAACATTACAAGCACCTATGGAACTTAAGAGACTTTAGTCAAAAAAAATAAAATTAAATCAAGCCTTAGAAGAAAAATACACTGCCAGAAAAGAAAATAATGAAGGTAAGGATTCTATTTTGTACAAATCATTTTTCTAATCTCACAAAGGCAACAAGAGAATGATAATTTGAGCCAGAGAAATTGTATAACTCTTAAAGTCTCCATAAAATTCATCAATTCTTATAATACATGATGGTCAAAAAAGAACCAGTTTATGCAATGCAAGGTCACTTGATTGCAGTAGCTTAACCTCATTAATGAATTTATTCAATACGTCTCTAGATGCTTTCCAAAAAATTAAAATAAAACAAGATAAAAATAATCACACAAGATATACAGCTTCAACAAATAATCACACATTTAATTGATAAAAATAAAAATGAAGAAATATTGATGTCAAAAGATATGATATTTCTAGGAGGCCACCTCCATTATTTGTTAATTTCATGGGTTGATGCCTAATAAAATATACACATATAGAGTTTCACAATTTCTGTATTTCAAGCAGCAGATTATATGCATAAGATCCACCATTGCTACTTAATATATGTCAAATCTCAATTGCTTTTAATGACTCTAAAACATTTCTTATCTGCACCAAGACCCCTCTATCACAGATGACAGATATATGATGTCAGTTTTGTTTTTTCCTTTTTAATAACTCAATTATCAACTACTCTTTGGTAAAAACAGCAATTTCTCACTGTCTCCTCTTCACTGAAATGTAATGCTGAGTGTCAAGCAAATGCTGTGATCACAATTCATAAGAACAAGGACACTCAATAAAATCTTATTGCCAGCATTGGTGTTTCAGACTAGATATTTTCAGATTTATGCATTGCGATTGCATCAAAGGTTGTAGGCACACAGTAACAAAATCCATGACCATATACATGATATCACAACATCAATGAATATGAGAATTTGATAAACAACCATTTCACCTAAAAGCTCAAGCTATTAAGTGAAGGTCCACCAATAGTTTTTATTTATATATCTCTAACATTGATAAACAACCATCTCACCTAAAAGCTCAAGCTGTTAAGTGAAGATCCATCGATGGTTTTTATATTATATCTCTCTAACAGAATTCTTTGAGAGTAAAGTATTGGGCAAGGCAATGCCACAATGAGATATGAGATACACAACTTCAAGATGAACATACTTAACCGATAAAACAAACACTTACAGGATAAACCAAATTCCCCCAACCAAAGGTAAGGTACCCCAGAGTAGTCCACATACAAGGCCCAACACTTGTCGAATCCAATGCAATACATCTCCCAGTTGATCCTACTTGTGGTTAGAGAAGAGATAGACAAATACAGAGAAGCTGGTTAGGATACTGCAACCAATTCAATTATGTATTGCATGGAACAACATAATAAAAGCAGATCGTGTAACAATTACTAATTTTAAATGCAACATTATACGTTCTTAATCAAACACTATCAAAAAAACTAAGAACCTATTAGTGACATGCTTTGTTTAGTTCTATCATTACTCCAATTCTAAAGAGAAAAGGACAACAATTCAATTCACTGTGCCTAACGATGATCATTTGGTCCTCTAATGAATGGAACAGGTCCTCCAAGGATTTTGGACATCAATTTAATCTTGGTGCTTCGTAGTGTAAACACCAAATTGATGTTCAGATATATTGACAGACTAAATTAATAACCCTTTAAAACATTAAGAGACCAAATTAATGTCAACATAATATACTGTCCAAATTTATTGGAGTTGAATATTTTACTCATCATTTTGATTTTAACACAATTTCCTGAAAGCACCTCAAATGGATCGAAAATACAACATCGAAGAAAGAAGTAAAAAACACAAACCTTGTCCCAAGAAGCTTCAGGATCAAGCAATTTGGCGAATTTGGAAGAGGAGAGGTGACCGTTCTGGTGCTGCTGTTGATGGTTGAGTTTAACAGATTTACCACCTTCTTTCATCGTGAGAAACGAATGATTCGGGCGAGAAGAATCAAAATAAAAGAGGGGGGAAATTAAATGAATAATGGGAATCGAACTAGTTGATATAAAGTTGAGATTTTTGAATCTGATGCTGCGAGATTAGGTTATGAGAAACGGCGACAGTGCAGAGTGGGCAGAGAGCGCATTAGGGTTTGGTTGGAGGTAACGAAGACAAGGGGAATCTGAAAGAGAGAATCAAATTGGAGAGAGTGACGAATAAGAACTCAACTGTGAATTAAAAATTGAAAATACAACTTTGGGATTCTATCTCTCTAAGTCTCAAGGTAGGAAACCATAGATGCCAAGATCAACTTAATTAACTCAAATTATTAAGATCTGTAATGTGGTGCTGTTTGTCTATATATATTTATTAAAAATATTCTTTATAATATTTTTTTTAAGTTTTTATAAATTAATTGTTATTTTAATTTTTTAAAATATAAGCCATAATTCTAAATATAATGTATTAAAATATAGCGATAGAATATTATGTTTATTGTATCTATTTATCTTTAATAAGATTAGATCAGAATATCAACTCTTGAGATTTTGATCTAATACTATTAAAAGATGAGTTGGCTATAAAAAATATATATATATAATATCGTATCTCTAAAATATATAAAACAACTTATAATATTTTTAAAATAAAATATATATATTTTTAGAAAATATTGTTTTAAAAAACAATATCAATTTGCTATGGCTGATGGCAGTGTTGATACTAGTGTTGGTGGTTTGCAGAATATTATGATTTTATGTAGGGATTAATGTCTTTTATGTTATAAAAGATTATATTATTTATATATATATATATATATATATATATATATAAGTATGTGATATTTATATTTTTTTTTCTTCTCTTCATATAGTCTTATATAGACTCTACACTTTTATAAATATGAGAAGATAATTTTATTTCATACAATATGAGAAATATTGATCCTTTTATATAAGTTTAAGGACACAAAAAGTTAATTTTAGAAAGAAAAAATATCTTAGGACTAAGTTAAAATGAGACAATATGATAAATTTATCATATTCCATTGTTCACCAAATAATAGTTGAGAAGACGATGTGATAACTTCTTATATTATAAACATGGTAATTATCTCATAGGTAACAAATCAATAAATATAATAGTAATATTTATAATTTAAAATACTATTATATGTCAAGAAGAGATAAAAACTTTAGACAATTTTGGTCATACATTAATAAAATACTTTTTTATATACTAATTATTTTAGTGGACTAAAGTGTAAATCAGGGTAAAGCATGCCTCATTGCAAGGTCACAAGACCACTAGGGCACTAGCCTCAATAAGAGCTTATGATGAGATTACATATTACCTATTATCAAGTAAAACCCGAGAATCAAATCCAAGTTATATAAATATATTTTATAGGGAAGGATATTGTAAAAATCAAGTTGTGTTATTATTAAGTTACTACCAATCAATCTCATCTTTAGATTGATTATGTTGATCTAATGATTATATTTATTTCCATCTTTGTATGGTCATGATTTTTCAAATTTAATACTTTATACTTATTTTCACCTTTGTATTGTTATGATTTTCATATTTAATGCTTACACTTTAAATTTGGGGAATCTTAACCATACAAAGATGGAAATAAATATAATCGTTGGATCAACATAATCGATCTAATGGTGAGATTGATGGGTAGTAACATGGTAATAACACAACTTGATTGTTAAAATATCTTTCCCCATATTTTATATACTTTATTTTTTCCACCGAGAACGTGGATTAATTAGTGAAGGATTGTCAGTCATGTGGTCCTACTCAATTAAAATTGAACTAATTGAATAATCAATTAAGTATTAACCGATAGATATAATAACCAAACAAAAAATATACTTGATTTTTTATGTATTTATGAATTATATTTAGTGCTTATTCTATTTTTCAAATTATGATAAATATATATTTGAATAATTTTTTATATTTATCATAATTTTTTCTTTTGGTAAACGAATAATTTTATTTAAATTATGTACATTTCATTGACAATTTTTTATTTATTTATAGTAATGATATTAGTATAAAATATATCTAAATTCTTTTATAAATATATCTAAGTGTAAGAAACACAAATCTTGCCTAGTCTGTTGGAGAAAAAGTTATTTAAATATATTTAATATTGAGTTATTTAAAGATTTTCTTTTCGTCAAATAATTATAAAGATTTTATGTCCTCAAAGTTTCACTTGACACGTAAGAATTGACATAATGAATTTTTTTCATTTGAGTTGTGAATATAAAATTTAAAAGTACATCTAAAAATCAAATGAAACATAATTATAAATATTTAATTGAAACAATTCATATAATACACATACATAACAAGTAAGGGGATTAATTTTCTAATTTCACATAAGAAAATTTTTTCATACTACACATTAAATATATAAGTGGTGTCCATAAAAAAATAAAAAGACAAAATCGTGTGTGTAATATGAGAATTTTTTCTCATGTAAAATGAGAAAAAATTAACCTAATAATTAATTGATAGAAAAGGATTTTTGGTAGAAACATCAAGGAGTGCACACGAGATTATTTATTTTTCTATAATATATTGTTTTAATCTTTTACGTTAATTTTATAATTAAATAATGTTAAGAACATATTTTTTAAGAAACTTTTTAGTATTAAAATTAGGGGAGGGATCCACTTATCACCACTAAAGTATAACACATTTACAATTAATTTGATCATCGTTGGATTAAAATTAAATCCAATGGCTCACGATTAATCCTTATAATCCTAATTTTTTATTTTTCATTCTCTCACATCTTCTCTCATCCTCTCACAACTCTCTCTAGATCCTCTGTATTTGATTTTTTTTTAGGATTGACAACGGACGCTGAATCTATTTTTGTACGATTATTTGATCACCTTCTTGGAACATGTTTTTCTTACGGGAATTTGCAAAATCTAAGATTCACTATTTTTTTCGTTTTTTATATTTTTAATTTGATCCCTCACTGAATTGTAGTGAACCGAGGCATTACATAATTCAGCGTACCATTTTTAATTACTTAGAAATCGAAACAATAAATTGAAATGATGCTAAACTATAAAAAAACAAAAATAAAAAAATAGATTCAGCATCGGTCGTAAACCCTAAAAAAAAGATCAAATAGGGAGGACCTAGAGATAGTTGTGAGAGAATGAGAGAAGATGTGAGAGAATGAAAGTAAAAAATTAGGATTACAAGGATTAATCGTGAGTCATTGGATTCAATTCTAATCCAATGGTGATCATATTAGTTGGTATAGGTGGTATACTTTAGTGGTGGTAAGTTATAAAGCACCGACACTTCAAAAATCCTGACGTGTCGTGTCCGACACTCTCGGACACTCCGACACTCCCCGACACTCCAACACGCGTTATAGAAATTTAAAAAAAGGTTTAAAGGTTACGTTGAGTTTTTATTTCCAACTATTATATTCGGTGGATTACAATTATTATTTTATTGAGTTTAATATAAGTATTTTGGATATCTTATGTTTCTTTGCAAAATTTATGAATATTATAAGTTTAGATTCACTTTTTTGTTAAATTATTGAATATTAAATATAATATACACTACATAAATTAAAAATATTATTTAATATCAAAACGTGTCCTAACGTGTCGAAATCTAAAAAAATTAACGTGTCGGAGTGTCGTGTCCCGTGTCTCGTGTCGGTATCGGTGCTACATAGGTGGTAAGTGGATCCCTCCCTTAAAATTAACATAAACATATTTCTGTAATTAATGCAGATAAGTTATCTGCATTTATTTCTAAAACGACGTCGATTTTGGATTGAAAGATTAGAAAATTATAATTATAAAAATTATAATAACCCTGAAATAAATTAAAATTACATGATTTCAGCCCCGCCCCAAAATGACGTCGTATTGAACTTACTCCAAATAACTTATCTGCAGAAAAAAACTAACCCTAAAATTAAATTTGATAATGAGGCAGCCATCATGGTATCGGGTCAGTTGGATCTAGAACATGCCTACTCTTTTTTCAGTGATGTTAGTATAAAATTTCATTCAATAATAACAAATATATTGAAAATAGAATTTAAACAAAGATGTCATTAATATTCTTTATTTATAAATTTATTAAATCTAGATAATGTTCCCTTGTTATAGTTCATTTTTTAAATTTTTTTGGTGAAAAGTTATAGTTCATTTTTTTTTATAACAAGTTATAGTTCATTTTGGTTTGTGCTAAACCTTACATTCCACTAAGCATTTTATTTTTAATAAATCCCAATATTTTGAGAAAACATTAAACTTTAGTTAGTTTACAATTCTTTCAAGATACGTAAAGTTAAAAAAAATTGAGAAATTATAAAAGGAAACACTATGCTATAAAGGAAAGGTAACATCTTGCATTAGGGTTAGTTTGGTGATTGGTTGATAATTTAATAAATTTAATTAAAAAGAAAGAGTTCATCTGAATCAAAAGTGATTTGTCAATCACAGACAAGAAATTGTATTACCACTTGATGATGCTCACAAGTGTTCAAGAGTGAAGGTCGACGGAACATAAATTTAATTGTTCGATCAAAGGGATTGATGTTTATCTAATCAGCAATGAAAACGATGCGATCACTTTTGACTATTTATTGGAATAGTTTATCTGCATGTGGTTGAGCTTAGATAAAAGAGTAAATCCTTCACCTAAAATACGATACTCGCTTTAATCCTTTAACAGCAAAAAAAAAAAAATAGTCTCAAGATTCCTAAAAAATTTAAGGTAAATTCATTTAATTGAAATCGTGGTTCCTCATAAATTTAAAAAGTATTCATATTAATCTCTCAAAATGATTAAAATAGATTCACTTTGAATTTTATAAGGACCAGCAGACTTTTTTTCGTTAGGAACTAAAGTGAAAATCATATTTTTTGTTAGGGACCTAAAAATAGTCTAAATAAAATTCCTCTTCCTTGACACGCAAGGACCATACCCAAGATCCATAAAATCGATGCCATCATTTCAATGGAAAATAAATAATCAAGATTACATACAATAGAAATAGAGAAAAATATTTGTCCTTTTAAATAACATAACTTGTGTCATTTCATTTTCACAAAGAGGTGGAATTCACATCTTTATATTTTTTTGTCCATTCTATCTTTTTCTTTATCTATCTTTTTCTTTCATTTAAAACAATATTTTATATCCTTTAAAATGATACACATTTTTCCTATACAAGTATTATATTATGAAACGTAATCTGGCTTTGAGCATATAATAAAATACAATAGTACTTAATCATAATATTAAACATTTATTGAAGAGTATGCAAATACAATAGTACTTATTCATAACATTAAACATTTATAGAAGAGTATGCAAGTTTGAAAGAAAGAAAGAAAGTGATAGTAATTAATTACAAAGGAAGAGGAAAGTCAAAACATATTTTCCTTTAATTGTGGCCGTAAAAGACGATCCATTCTCCATTCCCATATTTTTGTTGCTATACACACGCGTCATTAAAGTAGCGTCGTGTGTTTACGCTGATGACATGACACTGCATTTGTAACACAAAACACAGACACACACACAACTCCATACAGCAAACAAAACCGTTACCAACGCAATCGAAACTGAATTCCCTGTTCTCTTCTCTCTTAAGTATTTGAATTGAACACTCAAATCACTCATCGTTTTTTCTTCCCAGGCACTATTCTGTTTCCAATTATTCATTTTTATTTTCATTTCAAAACCAATAAAAAAACAATTGGCAATTTCATTTGCTTCAGCGTCGAGGAGCCATCGTCGATTTCTTTTCCGTTTTGTCTGGTCTTCTGAATTAGGGTTTGTTTTAGAGAAATGGGTAGCTCCGAGAAGAATGAAAATAAGGGCTTTTTCGCTGCCATGAGTTCCGGCTTGTCCATGTTCAGCAATGCCATGCACCGATCTGTCAATGGGTACTTCATCTTCACCTTTCCTATTGGATTCTCTTATTTCTATTCTTATTCATGCCTCTATATAGTTATATATATTCCTATGTGTTGTATCTTCATATATCTCTCATCTTATAGTTTGAAGTGCCGTTGTAATATTTTTTGGCTTTTATTACTTGGAGCTTGACATCAAGTTCCATTAGTCTCCGTTCACTTGTGTCCTTCAACTTGCATTCATATTGTGACAAGCAACCAACTTACATTCCCTTGTTACTTGTCTCTCATCTTATTCCACTTGATACATCTCAAATGCATAGATAAGCATACAATTTGAGGTAAAGACATAAATTCTGATCCAACGATAATAAAAGTGGTGGTAAGTATAACCTCTCCCCTTATAAGTATTAAGTACAGGACAACAAAGACGCTATTATTATATTGTGGTTAGTTATTATTTCAAATGACTAAAAACCACTCCCCGTTAAACCCGACTAGTGAGTGTGGTGTAGATGAAATCCTTATACGCAGCCTTACCCTTGTATAATTGCAGAGAGGCTGTTTCCTGGATTCGAATCCATGACCTTTCAGTCATGAAGTAACAGTTTTACCACTGCTCCGGTTCGCCCCTTTTTTATTATTTCAAATGACTAGATGAAAGAATTATTGCTCCATGTACTTGTTCGTAGTCGTACTTCCTAGCTCTCAACACCACACTTGCAAGACTAATCGGGTAGTGTTCCATCAAGGATCTGCATTCAAGAGTAATATTCTACAGTTATAACTTCCTACATTGCAATTCTTATTGTTTTTAGTAACAAAGTTTGATGCTTGTAAACCGAGTTTTGTTTGCATAGATTGTTTATGAACAGTTCTATCATAGAATTAGATTCAGCCCTTTGTTATATTACAATGTGTTTCCTTGACCATGTGAACTACTAGAAAAGGTAACTGTCTGTTTATCTAAATCACTTGCATTCTCAAGCAATGGAGAAAGCCAACGGAAATTTTATCCCAAAACTTTTGGTCCATGTACATCATTTTATGATGCTATCATCAATTTTAGTTTCAGATTTTATATCTTTTTCAAAGGATCTTGTCAGTTTCATCACTAAGAAATGTTGTGATTTGGAGGGGAACGTAAACTTGTGGGTGTTTCTCCTTGATTCTAGGATGCTGGGATATGAAGGGGTAGAAGTCATAAATCCGGAGGGAGGTAAAGATGACGCAGAGGAGGAAGCTCAGAGAGGAAGATGGAAACCCGAGGTCCTAATTTTCTTTGTTTGTTTTTTTAATGTTATTTTATAATTCTAAAACTTTTTTTTTCATTATTGCTTTGTTTTTTACTCCCTGTTTAGACAAAAAAAATTCTCATGGTTATCACTCCTCTGGCTCCCTTAAATTATCAGATTGTGTTGTTTTTTAGTTTCATTGATTATTGAGGATAAGGATGCTGCCCCTTTTTTTAGTTTTATTTTATTCTTCTTTCTCTTCTTTAGCACATACCTGATTCATACTTGGTTGTGATAACATTATTTTTTTTTCCCCTCTCTTTGGCTCTTGTGTACAGGAAAGAGATAGTTACTGGAATATGATGCAGAAATATATTGGCTCAGATATAACATCAATGGTAACGCTACCAGTTATTATATTTGAACCGATGACTATGCTTCAGAAAATGGCAGAGGTTTGCATAACTTTTTTTTTTTCATAATTAAATTGCTTTATTTGTTTGTATTGGTGTTTGATTGAACTTCGAATTGCCTGAACTAGATATTGGAGTACTCCCACTTGTTAGATCAGGCAGATGAATGCGATGATCCATACATGCGGCTGGTGTATGCAAGTGAGTTATTTGTTCCCCTTTTATTTCTTTCTCATCTTTTAATCCTTTTATTCAATTGAATTGAATTGTTATCTTAAGAGATAATGGAGTGCATAGTTGATAAGAATGAATAGCATTCTATCTGGTTTTGACATGTGATCAAGGATTTAGATGATTTTTTTATTTATTTTTTTGATGGAAAAGGATGTACATGATTGATCCCTAAATATTTTCTGCTATAAGGCCTGTTGTATTAGTTCTTATTCTTCTAATTGCATTGAAGTATCTGTAAGCCTTGTGCATGTGCTTTCTGCTTATTTCTTTACCTTTGTAACTAATCTAATCATCACAGCATCTTGGGCTATATCTGTGTACTATGCGTATCAACGAACCTGGAAGCCTTTTAATCCTATCCTTGGAGAGACTTATGAAATGGTTAACCACAATGGAATTACATTTATTGCAGAACAGGTATTTTTATGTATGTGATTCTAATGAGAACTTTCTCGTTCTCTCTCTCTCTCTCTCTCTCTCTCTCTCCACACTTTTTAGATCATGTTTCCTTTATTGTTAAGGCCAGCATTTGGAGGAACTGCTATCTTCTTCTCATGCTTATTTTCTTTTGCATTGTTAGGTCAACACATAGTTTATGGATTTTTATTTTCTTTTATCTATTATCTTGTCCCTTATATTGGATATCTTATAGATATATATTTTTAATTTCAGGTGAGTCACCATCCCCCAATGAGTGCTGGGCATGCTGAGAATGAGCATTTTACATATGATGTGACCTCGAAGTTAAAGACTAAGTTGTTGGGAAATTCTGTTGATGTTTACCCTGTTGGAAGGTGATCAATACATTGTATTTGTTTAGTTGATTACCTTACTATCTTATTCTATTCCTATTGTCCCTGATATTGTTTGTATTCTTCCAACTTCCTATTGCTGCATTCCCATGTCAGACTCTAATTGAGAGTTTGCTTATCATCTCTGTGCTCTTAGAAGATAGGGTTATGAGTATTTTCTTGCTGGGTAGAGATGAGTGATGACACATAATGGTATTTGAAGCATATTTGGTATGCCTGCTCTAATCTAATCACATCACTTTCCGAGAATCTCAAAACAAGTTTGTCACATTCAGTTTTATAATGAGTCTTGATAAACTAATGCTGCGAGATGCAGTCTGTATAATGCTATATGAATATACACTAAATTATGCCTCCATTTGACTTTTTCTGTTCTCATCAGAATTGTCAATTTCCCCCCAATATTTTTAGTCATTTGCTAGCTAGGAAGTAATTGTATGTTTGTGGATCATTGTTTTCAGAACACGTGTAACCCTCAAGAGGCAGGGTGTACTTTTAGATTTGGTGCCACCTCCTACAAAAGTTAATAACCTGATATTTGGCCGGACATGGATTGATTCACCTGGGGAGATGATAATGACAAATTTGACAACTGGGGACAAAGTTGTACTATACTTTCAACCATGTGGATGGTTTGGGTATGTAACATCATTTTCTTGTATTATTTTTCAATAAAAACATTTTTGGTTGGTTCGTACTAGTACTATATTGGATTTAGATTCAACTTGTAGCATTTTTGTCGATGCTATTTCAGTTTGACTTCAATGTCAATGAAATTAAAATTAGTCTTAGAGTGTTATAGCATTAAATTTCCCTGTGGCACTTGGGAACAGTGATCATTTTGCCACACTTCACCAAATTATTTACCAGACTGCCACGTGAACAGTAAAATTTTCCGGAATGCCACGCGGCATAATTCTCTACACCGTGCAGCGAATTATGTTTGCAAATAATTCGCTACACAGTGTAGCGAAATATGCAGTTTGGTAAATAATTTGGTGAAGCGTGGCAAAATGGTTACTCTCCTGGCACTTGACTATTTGATTTGGTTGTCCACTGTAAAAAGGGCAACCAAGTGCTATAAAGTTCCCACTATGCACAGGGTTCAAGGAAGGGTTAGACCCATTATGTGAGTCTATGGCAGGCAATCTTACCTTGCATTTGCAAGAGGTTGATTGCATAATTGGAACTTGTGACCTCCGAATCATGTGGCAACAACACTGACTGTTGTGCCAAGGCTCCCCTCATTACTTATTTGTGCATTGTAAAATTGAGGATTTTTTTAAAAATGGAATTGAGTGACTTAAACACTCTCTCCGTTTAATATTTCTATATTGTACTTCATCTTTCTCCATTCAGATATTAACTTACTTAAATAGCTTATTTTTCAGTTTATACAACCTTTCATATATCCCAGATTAATCGCTATCTGTTTCCTGATATCTCACAGGGCTGGTCGCTATGAAGTAGATGGATATGTTTATAATTCTGCCGAAGAGCCTAAAATATTGATGACTGGGAAATGGAATGAGTCAATGAGTTATCAACCTTGTGATTCGGAAGGAGAGCCTCTTCCAGACACAGAATTGAAAGAGGTGGATTTTCTGTTTTAATCTTCAAAATGATCATTACCAATTATCTGCTATTGGAATGTAACTTTGTTTTTTAATACTTGATTCCTGCTTTTTTCTCGGTCTATTTACGAATATGAATAGAGAACACATCAGTTTAAGAAACTTCATGATGTGATGGAAGAAGACAAGGATATATTCAAGTTTATTTTGATGATTTGTGTGATGCATTATGTCTTTCTCCGTGTGAAAATAAATTATTTGCAGATCAGTTGACAGTAAACACCTTCATAATCCTTTAAAGTGTTGATTGTGAGCTCTTTGATTAGATGTTAGAATCTGTTGCTATCAAGAATCTGACATGCTACTTTGAAATAGAAGTATTTTTACTTTATACTTTTTGCTGTTATACATTAACTGGTGAAGGAACTAACAATACTTATAATTGTTATTGGTATTTCCTCCGTAATTTTTATTCTGCAGGTCTGGCATGTTGCTGATGTTCCGCGGAATGATAAATTCCAGTATACATATTTTGCACATAAAATAAACAGCTTTGACACTGCCCCTAAAAAAATGTTGGCATCAGACTCTCGTTTACGTCCAGATAGATATGCACTTGAGATGGGTGATTTATACAAAGCTGGGGCACAAAAGAGCAGGTAGCTTACCTTTCCTTTCATTCCCCTTGTGCCCGAAAACATGGTAGGTCATTCTAAAGGGAATACAAGTATAAAACCGAGTAACAGTTTTACTTGGTCAATGTTGTCTTCTGTAATTATTCACAATATTTATTACAACAATGTGAGGGTAAGTCTTCGAGCAGCGGTAAGGTTGTTCCTTATAATCAGAAGGTCACAGATTTGAGTCTTGGAAACAGTCTCTTTGCAATAATCCAAGGGTAAAGCTGCATACAATCGACCCTCACCCCTACCCACATAAGTCGGGGAGCTTTGTGGATTGAGATTTGTTCTTTTTTATTTATTTATTACACCAATGTGGTTCAGCCGGATGGAATTACCTTCTTTTTTTTTTTCAAGAGAGGGAGGGGGTAAGGCTTGACTCATATGTCCTTCCCCAAACACTCACGAGTGGGTATTGAACTGGGTCGGCCTTTTTTAGGGAGGGGGTCGGGTTTCTGATCATTCAGCAGGATGGCAGAGAATTCTGTTGTTTTCACTTTTCAATGTTGATCTATCACTCTTGTGCCTAGTGATGCACTTACAAGAACGAATCCATGTTCCCTACCCTCGTGACTCTGCCGTCGTCGACCTCCACAATTCTATTCAGCCATTGGTTGAAGGTAACCTAGTGCTCTGATACCAAATGATGCCGAAAGCGCATAGAAAAGTGGCTAAACAGAAAGTTAGGATTTCACAAATGAGTAACCTCTGGTTTTCAATTTCATTTAACAAAATAACAAAATTCAACTCCTAAAATAAGGGTCTTAAGCACCTTTTATAGACTAATTACAAATTGATCTAAAATCCTAAAAATAATAAAACTTTCTAAAATAAATATAACAGTAATTAACCTATAAAAATATATAAATATTTACAATTAAATCATTCAAAATACGTCCCAAATTTTAGATCTCAAATCATGCCAAATGTGTTGCTTTTCTTTTCTTGTCAATCAAATTGCAATCATATCTGTTACTTCATTTGGACTTGGATTTGATTGTAATTTGTTATATTTCAAATTAATATTTCTTTTAACAATTGAGCCATATTTATTGGGCCACAATTCTGATTGACTCTTGGCTCCTGAATCAATGGTTGAGTCATGTGCAATAGGCAACTGTAAGTGCATCACCTAGTGATTGCAATGTGGCACTAGTTAGAAATAAACATTTTGCAAACCGATAATTTTTTTGGCCTTTGATCCAGTGTCACCCCCTTCAAGAGAAAAAGGGCTTGAGTTTCTTCTTTTTTCCTACCGGTATTTATGTTGTGTTTGTTCCCTTACAGTTTGGAGGAGAGGCAGCGTGCTGAAAAGAAAACTAGAGAGGCCAAAGAGCATAAATTCACACCAAGATGGTTTGATTTAACCGAAGAAGTGACATCGACTCCTTGGGGTGATTTGGAGATCTATCAATACAATGATAAATACACTGAACATCGGGCTGCTGTTGACAACACGGACAACATTGATGATGTTGATATTAAATCAACTGAATTCAATCCATGGCAGTATGGTAACTTGTCCACAGAATGAGTAGTTTCAATTTTTTGTTTTTAGACGTGGCAGTTAGTTCATGCAACCTTTTTTTTTAGTTGATAAGTAGAAGAAATTTGTTTGCTGGTTGTTGGCTTGTGGAGATTGTATCTGCAGCTCATTATTCTGCCTTATTGATCATTTTTTTGGGGGTATAATTGATCTTAGTATTTCAAATGTGATATATATGTTTTGCATGGGTGGTTGTATATATCAGTTGTTGTTGAACAAGTGAAACATTTTAGCACGTTTTATTTAATCAGAAAATTTTGTCAAGAGTGACATGCAAAAAATATTGTAGGATTCTATGTATTTTACCAGTGTAATAGATTTTCCCTACCTTTCCTTCCATGGTTAGTTTCAAGAGTGTTAAAGAGTAGTTTTTACTTGGTTTTCTTTTAAGCATAGACCGTTGTTGGAGCATGTTAATTTGAACATGCAGCAGCTGATTCTGTAGTCTTTTTGGGCTAGGCCCTCCATATATATATAAAAAAAAAAGAGTGCTATATGCACACGCCTCTGGAAAGAATACATTAATGTTACAGAAAGTATATCCCAATCGAAGATCATGCTTGCCGTGTACTGTATGAAACCTTGGTATGCATTATAAACATACGCAAGAACCAGTTCGTTATTATCTCTGAGCTAGTTTGCTATTTTACTTGGAAAAAGAAAAAGTTTAGAGTGGGAGATAGATGTTTTGTTATTTCAATCCCTATTATGGAATGACCACAACTTAAAATGAGGGAAGCAAAATGAGAGTCATCGTATAACTTTCAAGACCCTACGTTATTAATTCTTAGGAAAAGTATGTATCATTTTAAAAGATATAAAGTTGTATCATTTTGAGTAAAAAAAGAGATAAATCATGAAAGAGTAAGTGGAGAGAATTTTTTTAAAAAATATGGGACCCAGCTGTTTACGAAAGTGAAAGGATTTAAGGCTTGTCATTTAAAATGACACATCTTTTTCCCTTTATTTTTGTAAGCATTTTGAAGTTTCTTTAATTCAAAAGAGTTTGTAAACGTCTAAACAAAGAGGGGAGATATTCTTACTACCAAAATTTTATACTACTAACTTACTACCTATTTAATCACTATTGAATCAAAGAGAAAAAATGAAAAAGTTTTTGAAAAAAGAGAAAATGATGATCCAGTAATTTGTAAACGTCTAAACAAAGAGGGGAGATATTCTTGATTTTCTGTTTCTTGATTGCTTTTCATTTCTTTTTTAATGGCTGTCAGAGTATCAATTAGCTGGTTACGTATTCTATTACTGCTGTCTGCCGCAAGTGGTAGATTAATTTCGTTGGTAACATGGACAGCCTTTAAGAATGAGTAGTCATGTTATCTGTTTGCAATGTTGCAATGGGAAACATATCATTTGCCGTGGTCTTTAAATGCTTTATGTTAGGGAGAGCCAGTCACCTTTAATTTTCATATGTTTATTTAAGGCATATACCAACCAGTCATATGCACATTTCTCTATCACATTGATGAATGATGATGGATCCACATAATCAAAATATTAAAGAAAAGAATCCAAATCAGATGGCTATAAATAAATTAATTAATTAATAAAGCTCCATGCAGTTGCCAGGTAAGTCAAGTGCCTTTTCTTCTTCTTCTAATCCTTTCATTTTTCAAGCACGCAACCTATACCGTACATATACAATCACGTAGGGGGAAGAATCTTTACCTAATTACCAGCATCAATCATTGAGTATTGTCTTACCGCGATGCATCAATAGGTTATATTTACAGATTTTTATATTTATAAATTCTTATAAACTACATTAAGTATGACCGGCCATACTTTAATCATGCAATGTAATTTGCAAAAAAAAAAATTATAAACGTACGACCGGTCGTATATATATATATATATATATATATATATATATATATATATATATATATATATATATATATATATATAGTAATTTACAAAATAAAAAAATTATAAAAACGGATCCTATCCCCCGATATATATATATATATATATATATATATATATATATATATATATATATATATATATATATATATATATAAGGCAGGATATTCTTATACCGGTGTAAGAATTACAAATCTTACACTCAATATTAACCATTGATCCACTTGTATCCAACGGCTCATATTACTAAAAAATCAGAGCCCTTAAATATAAGTGGGGTCAACGGACAAGATTGAGAGTGTAACTTACATTGGTGTAAAATGATCCTGACCATATATATATATATATATATATATATATATATATATATATGATCCACGAGTCATTTGAAATTTGACACCTCATTTCAGAGCTATTAAATCAAAAAAGATCAACGGCTCTGATTTGTAAGCATGTGTCATCATTGATTTTTTTTGATCTAATGACTCTCGGATGAGGTGTCAAAGGGTCCTACCTCACTTATATATATATATATATATATATATATATATATATATATATATATATATGAGATATGATCATTTGACACCGGTTTCAAATTTCAATTTTGACACCTCATCTGATAGCCGTTAGATCAAAAAATATCAACGGCTCCGATTTGTAAGCATCTGACACCGTTGATATTTTTTAATCTAACGGCTATCAGATGAGGTGTCAAAGGATTCTACCTCTATATATATAGGGCTTATCATTTATCAAACTGCCGGAGATAATTTTATCTCCGGCTTTTAAATCATATCTGTACAACGATGGATCAATGGTGATAAAGGAAGAGAGAGAAAAATGGAATCATAACCAATCAAAGGTGAATCAATTAATATAAGGAAATAAATAAATAAAACGACGTAGTTTTGGGGTGGCCAAAGATAACCATATCTCAAGTTGTCGGAGAAATATTTTTTTCCATATATATATATATATGAGGTATGATCCTTTGACACCTCATCTGACAGCCGTTAGATAAAAAAAGATCAACGGCTCTGATATGTAAGTATGTGACACCGTTGATCTTTTTTGATCTAATGACTGTCAGATGAGGTGTCAAATTTGAAATTTGACACTGGTGTCAAAGGATCGTGCATATATATATATATATATATAGGCGTTTCTTAGGCTGCTTGAGATAATTTTATTTCCAGCTACTAAATTATAACCGAACAAAGATGGATCAATGGTGATAAAGGAAGAGAGAGAAAAAGGGAATCATAACCATTCGAATGTGGATCAATTAATATAAGGAAATAAATAAACAAAACGACGTAATTTTGGGATGATCGGAGATAAACTTATCTCAAGTTACCGGAGAAATATTTTTTCTTATATATATATAGCATTATCTTATATCGGTGTAAGAATAATAAGTGTTACACAAAATCTTAATCGTTGATTTTCGTATATCTAACAGTTAAGATTTATTGTGTCTCACTCATTAATTAATTATTAATTTCCAATAAATTTCAACCGTTAGATGCACGAAAATCAATGATTAAAATTTGGTGTGAGATTTATTATTATTATATCGATGTAAGTTGATCTTATCCCATATATATATATATATAGGGGTAAACATTTCTCAAGCAGCTTGAGATAAATTTATCTCCAGCTAGTCCCAAAACTACGTCGTTTTGATTAATAAAGGATATTTATGTAATTTTAGGTGAATTAATAAAGGGTGTTTCAGTAAAATGTATATGATATAAAAATAAATAAAATTACAATAACACCCTTCATTAATTCACCTAGAATTACATAAACACTTTCATTAATCAAAATGACGTAATTTTGGGGCTAATCGGAGATAAACTTATATCAAGCTGTTTGAGAAATGTTTTTCCCATATATATATATATATATATATATATATATATATATATATAGTTTATTATTCTTTCCTCCCACATGAACTAATAAGAGCGTAAATTTGTTAGCTACATGAATTTATTAATATCTCTGATTTAAACGGGTTTTTTTTTTTTTTTTTCCCTCGTGAAATTGTAGGGTTGGTAAACTTGGTCGTACGGAACAGAACCTTGCTAACTCCCCTCTTTGAAGGCTTGTATAGGGATGGTTGGAACTGAGATATGAAGGTTGGCGTTTACGTCAAGTAAACTCACTCTATTCAAGTTACGTGACCTTCAATCTCCCTCCAACTTCATTCACACTTTATGCCTTCCAATTCTGAATTCCATTTGCGCCTTCATATATTAATATGACGAGTTGTATAAGAGTTATGTTGTAGAAAAAATGACTGTAATGTTATAGAAAATTATTTTGCGTGCCTTAATATTTGTTTTTTGTTTTAAAAGTGTGGGCCCCACAAAATGTTGTGTGTGAGAGGAAAGAAAAATTCTAAATTTTGAATTTCTCTTGTTTGGTTTAAGAAAAAAAAAATTAAGAGAAGAAGTTTGAAGAAAAAAAAAAAAAAAAACTACAGAAATCAAATTTTCTCTTCAACTCAGATTAAATTTTTTTTTTTTCTCCTCCCTCGGTGTTTTCATCCAAATAAAAGGTTGTTATTACTTTGTAAACATAGATAATTAAAGCTAGATTTTATAAAAATTTAGAACTGCCTTGGATCATGTGTGTTGTATGCAGCTGCTCTGTAAGTATATATACGTTGGTTTCTTTTTCTTTTGTTTTGGGAAAAAAAATTACTTTACTGCAATTTAAATAAATAATTATGATGTAACCTAAAAAAAAATTATGAAAACATGAATGTTTCGAAACTATGTACGAATCTATTGCAGTTATTTACACTCATGGCAAGCTTAACCATTCACGCCTAAAGGAGGCGTGACCACGAAGACAATCACATCTAATCCAGGACTGACTCACCTGACGATGATATGTGGCATAAAAAAATTAATAGTTTGACCGCAAAACTTCAGAAGACAATAATTTTGGCATCGGGTGCCCAAATCAGGTATTTTTTTTTTATTTCACGTAAAATTTTGAGATCTATGCAATAACATCTCATTTGACATAATTTATCTCTCACAAACCCAAAAGACTACGAGTTCTTTTTGAACCAACACCCTAAGATGCAACATTGATGGAGAGAAAATTGTTCTCATGATTAGAAACATTCCTAGCAAACATCCCTATAATTATGGTACATTGTTGCAAATCCAAACTATATTTATGAGAGACGAAACTTCAACTTAAATAACATTATTTACACTCATAAATATAAAATATACCAAATGCGCTTATCTAAAAAGAAAAATGATTCGGGCACCTGAGACAAAGTTATAGCCTTCTGGAGTTTTATGATAAAATGTCCCAAATGTTGTAAAAAATTTCACCAAAACTTCCTTCAATGATATGTCATTTCATAGATCTCAAGAAATTATGTGAAATAAAAAAAAATCACTTAATTTGGATACTCGAGTCAAAAATTGTAATCTTTCGAAATTTTATAGTCAAATTGTAAACATTTTAATGCCATGTGTCCGCACAGGAAGTGAGGTTAGTAGGTTAGTCACGCCCAAAGGAGGCATAAGTGATCACGTATTTTCTAAGAATGAATGCCTCATGGATCACATTCACATCTAAGTTAGGCATAAATAGTCACACCCAAATTAAATATGAGTAACTACAATAATTTCGAAACAGCTATATATTATGAGAAAAATATTTCTTGAGATATATTTATCTCCACCCACCAAAAATCTACGTCATTTGTTTATTTATTTTCTTATATTAATTAATTCACCTCTCAATGGTTATAATTCTCTTTTTTCTCTCTTCCTTTATCACCATTGATCATTATTTGTACGGTTAAGATTTAGTAACCGGAGATAAAATTATCTCAAGCAACTTGAGAAACGATAAACACATATATTCACAATTATTTATTTAAACCACAATAAATTAACTTTTTTATTGTACTTAGTTTTCATTTTAGTAAAAGTTCTAATAGGGTATAGCAGCCCCAAAATTAGGGATGTAAATGGGCTAGGCCGGCCTACAGGGACCTACAGCCTAGCCTATGTTAGGCCCAGCCCAGCCCAGCTTATTTAATAATTAGAGTGAGTCTAGGCTTATGGGAAAACCTTTTAAATAAATAGGCCATAGGCCAACAACACAAAATCTGGCCTACAAAGCCTGTAGGCCAACCTGTTTATTTAACAAATATTTATTATATTTAGAGGCAGGATCCTTTGACACCGGTGTCAAATTTGAAGTTTGACACCTCATCTGAGAGCCGTTAGATCAGAAAAGATCAACGGTGTCACATGCTTACAAATCAGAGCCATTGATTTTTTCTGATCTAATGACTCTCAGATGAGGTGTCAAAGGATCTTACCTCTTATATTTAATATATATTCAAAAAATGAAAAAATGGAAGTGTATCAAAGTAGGAGAAAGAAAAGAAGACTCATTAGAAGATTGTCAAAGCTGCCAAAAAAAGAAATCTTTGTTGCCATGAATATTATTTAAAATTTTTTGTTATTGTTAAAAAACATTTGAGAATTTTTATAATTTGGGTCTTTGTTGATTGTTGTCATAAATATTATTTAAAAATGTGTGTGTTCTTGTTAAAAAACATTTGAGAATTTTTATAATTTGGATCTTGGTTGAACATTATTTTATAATGAATGATTTTTTTTTTAATTTAATTTACAACTTCGTAGGCCTAAAAGGCTTCATAGGTTATATAAATTTTTTATTTTTTAACAATAGGCTGGACTTAACTTATAAACTAAGTCTTTAATAAGATAAGTTCAATATATTCTTATCTGTGCCGCCAAAGTTAAAGCCCATTCCGGCCGAACCGATTTACACCGCTACCCACAACCCTAACCAGAAATTATTTGTAATGAGAAACTAAAACAGTGTGTTGTGTTGCATAAACTGAAACTGAAGCGTCTTTGCATTACTAATCTGATTCTGAGCTACGGATCTTCCCATTTTGACAATTTCGCTATTGCTCTGAGTTCAGGTGGAGCGACACCTTTAAACACTCCTCTTCAGCACAGGTTAGCTTTCCCTCTTTCTTCATTTTCTTCTTCCCTCTGTATCTCTAGTTGTGATTTTCTTCTCTGCACCCTTTCTCCCCCTTCCCCTTTTATCAAGTGATGAATGCAACAACAAATTTTCATTTTTTTAATCAAATTTTAATTTATGTTTTCTGTTTCATTCTTAATGACCTTTCTTCTTTATAGATTTGTTTCTGAATCAGTTATTTGTGTTAGGATTTGATCTCTTTTTCGTTTAAGCAGTTCATTTTATGTGTAATTAGCATTTTTATTTTTATTTTTTTGATTTTAGGATTTTGTAGGAATGAATATCATTGAATCAAGATTACCCATGTTTTCTATGAGTGAAAAGGATTGATTTTTGGGTTGCAGCTGCTGTTGATGGTCTTTAGTTTTAAAGGAAGGGTTTTTCAGTAACCATTCGGTGTTGCGGTTGAGCTAGTAAATAACGAGTCCCATGTTATATTCATTGCGATGTTATTTCCCATGAGTCCCATTCGGATTCATGCTTGCTGCGTTGAAATTAGTTTATCTTTTAAATGTGTGATTGTATTTGTTTTGGGCTCATTGTACAGAAAGCGTGACTACATAAATGGTAGAAAATATTAAAAAAACCAGTTATTGTAGCTGGTGCATGTTAGGTGTGTGAAAGTTTTTGGTAGTAGTCAGTAATATCAAACTATCATGAGGTCTATAGCATTGGGGTATATGTCAAACAATAATGAGTGAGAAATTAATGTCTATTGAACCTTTAATCCTACATGTAAAGCATATTTCATATTCAAACTACAGAAGAAACTAGTATATGTTATATCCATCAATATCATCGCATCAGGTACCTCAATTTTATGTAAGCTTTGCCCTTTGCCTCTATGTGTGAGATAAGGCATAGTGGCTTAACTACTTTATTGTTATACGGCAAAGCTGAGCTGACCAGTTCATAGGTCAAGGTTTCTCATCTTGCTAAGACTGAGACATTAGTCCTAGCCATTCTTACTTCGTATGGTTTTATGATATTGTCTGAGATAAGAGGATAAGTTACAAAACAGGCCATAATGGAGGTCGTATCTTTGTCACTTTTGGTTGGCGTCATTCCAGCAACTTGGTAAGAAACGATATCATTCAATACTTGCTGTGCCACTTTATTATGCAGCGTGACATCAACTCGAAAATTGGAAGTTATGTATTTCTTTTGGTTTTAGAGGTAGTCAGTTCTCTGTTCTGATTATTGGCTACTACCACTATCCATTTTCTCATGGAAAGGTCAATGAGAGTATTTGAGCCCATGATTCAAATAGATTTCCCATCCTTATGCATTTTGCATATTTGCTAGGGAGTATTAGTTACTAAGCTTACAAAGAAACTACCCCAATACTTCATTGCAAAATTTTGTGTTTATACCTTCTTTTGCTAGAATTATAGTGTTTTTACTGATTTACTTTATATTTTGTTCAACTTTCGATTGTGACAGTACTTGCAGGTTTTATATATATATATATATATATATACAGCATCTAGCAGGTTGTTAAAAATATGGCCAAGCATCATCCTGATTTGATTATGTGCCGGAAGCAGCCAGGAATTGCCATTGGACGACTTTGTGAGAAATGTGATGGCAAATGCGTGATATGTGACTCTTATGTGCGTCCTTGTACACTTGTCCGAGTTTGTGAGGAATGCAACTATGGATCATTTCAGGGTCGATGTGTCATATGTGGAGGAGTAGGAATATCTGATGCTTACTACTGCAAGGAATGCACACAGCAGGAGAAAGATAGGGATGGTTGCCCCAAAATAGTTAATTTAGGGAGTGCCAAAACTGACCTATTCTATGAACGCAAAAAGTATGGTTTTAAGAAAAGATGATGAGGGTGAATTACTGAAATATTTGTATTTCTCTAAAACATTTTCGCTTCATGTGTTTTCCTGAGATATCAAAACCATAGGATTTGAGACCTTATGCAGGTAAACTTTTATCCGATGCAATTGTTGATGATACAAGTGTATGACTAGTTGAATACTGATCATAGGGTTAGCCAGTGTGTAAGTAACAACTTGAACTACGATAAGACCATTGTTGTTTGTTTATTTAGCAACTACTCTTATTTTAAATTCTTGTTATATTTAGATTGAGGTTAACTGTGTTTTGTGCTTGTATTTATAACATTTATTGCTTGCTTTGGATTATTAAAATAAATGGCCTGATGAAATGTTAATATTAAAAGCAGAGATTCAAATACAGAGGTAGGATATGCTTTTTGTTGCTATTTGTTGAAGTTGAGGTGATGATAGGGGAGATAATTTTGTTGTCTACAGCTTGATTGTTTTACATGATTTTTCTAAAGGTTAATGAATCCCAATTCATGATTTCTCAGTTTAGGGTCTGTTTATTTCTAGATTTTATTTTGTAGGAATTGATTGTAAAAGAATTAATTTGTGAAATTTGAATTTTATTTTTTAGGAATTGATTGTAAAAGAATTAATTTGTGAAATTTGAGTGATGATAAAGTTTATAAATTCTTCTCCCGAAGATTCATCTTGTCTTAATTACTATTTGCATGAATTTTTAATTAATCTTAATACTACTAATTCGTTGTTATGAAGAAACAACTCAATTTCTCATGATATTTATCATGTGTTATTTGTGAGAACAGATATTCCTCTAACTATTGCTGAATTCGATCATGAACCATAAACATGTAAAAAATATAGGAGGCTACCTTATTTTTAAGCAAAACGGGAATTGGAGACTTTATCACAGCAAATCAGCAAATATCAATTCATATATATGCTGTTGCTTATCAGAGTTTTTATTTTTATTTAAAATAAATAAATTTGAAGAAAAAAGGTCTACCTAATTTTGAGGTATCTTACGGAATAAATCTTTGGTGATACTGCTGCACCAAAGATTCAGTATATCACACGAATAAAAATGTTACATGTCAGCTAAAATTATCTTTTTTTTGTCACATTTTTTTTTTCCCTCTGAAGTGTAATGTTCCTATTGATAAGATGTATTGAATCTAGGTGCTACAGTAGCACCAAAGATTTATTCGCAAGGATGGAAGTCATACACATCTTTCTCAAGGATGAATTTCATCAGAACTTTTTCTTCATTTAAGGCGGTATGAGCCAATCACAGAGTTTTAACTTTCGCCTTAAAAAAAAAAAAAAAAAGCTCAATCGATTGGGTCGTGCAAGTTTTTTTTCTCTCGGTCAGCATTTCTTCTCCTGAGAAAGGCTCTCTACGAAATATATGACTTAATCATTTTTTTAATTAAAATTGTTATGAAAGTTACTTATGCTATTTGAGTGTTAGATCATTTCTTATTAAGCATAGGCTGTCTGTAAGTAATTTTTTTATAGGCTTAAATCCCCTTCAATTGTTTAGTAAGAGCTCTAATTTGTTTATTATTTAAGTCAACTTCATGACTAGGAGAGTTGTTAGCAACGCTACGGCTAAGATTTAATTAATTATATAATATTTTAAGTTTAATCCGAAAACGTGTGACACGAAGATTCATGATGTGTTAACAATGCTCACAAGGGTGAATTCTTTGTTGCAAGAAAATGTTTTCACTTTGCTCGGTAGTTAAGGCCTAAGGGTGCGGAACATGCAGACAGGAAAGGGATAAGATTAACGGTGTAAATGGGTTAGCTCGGTCTACGGTATAGTTTATATTAAATCAGTTTGCCTATTATAAATGGAAAAAATATTTCTGCACAGATAAGTTATCTGCATTTATTCCTAAAACGACGTCGTTTTGATATTAAAATTTTAAAAAATTATAAATATAAAAATTATTATGACCTTGAAATAAATTAAAATTATAAAAAATTATAATTTTCGCCCCAAAATGATGTCGTATTGATCTTACTGCAGATAACTTGTCTGCAGTAACTGCAGAAAAAAGCGAACTCATTATAAATAGTCAAATAGAATAGATCTAAGCTTTTAAAAAAATCTATTTAGAAAATAGGTCAAAACCTGCCGGGAATCTTCTTGAAAGAGATGGGCGGATTCCTCCTTTTGCTCCTATGCTTATAAGATATTAGCATCCGTTTCCGGCTGTTGTTCCCCTCCCAATAGACTTTTTTGTATGTCGGGTTTATAAGTCTACAGTCCGGCCTATATCATATTATTTATTTTAAATAAAATTATTATTTTAATAACTTTAAATAATAAAATAATATTATTTTAATTATTTTTTTAATTATGGAATGTTTAATAGGCTTAAACAGGCTATCAGAAGCCAGAGCCTGGACCAAGATTTTATTTTTAAATATAAGTCGGAACAGATTTATATTTTGGACCTACATAAATTAACATGTCAGCCCAGATTTAAGATTTTTACACAAACCTAATTTATTTAAGCCAAAATTTAGCCCTATTACACCCCCTAAAGAGTGATGAAGGGTTTGTAGATTTTTCTTAAAACGGTAATTATTCGGAAACCTAATCTGACTGCGTTTTGGTTCTCCTGTATCAAATGTCCTGCGTCTGGTGGCTAATTATAGAGCCCAACATGCTCAGGTGTTGTTCTCTTACTCTTAGCTGTTGTGTTGAGTATCCACCAAACTTCATTTTGTATTTGTAGAACGCTGATTTGAGTCTTGAATATAGTTTGTTTTGTGTTTGTTCTTTATTAGGCGGTAGGAAAAATGTTCTTCACAGTTTCTTAAATATATAAAAAATATTAATATTGCTCATATAATTGTAAATACTTCGTTTTTTTCTATGATCAATGTAGATAACTTATCTACGGTGAGACCAAAACGATATCGTTTTGAGGCGAGAATCAAGCTAGTTTTGTACTTATAATTTATTTCAGGGTAATAATTATCTTTTTCATTATAATTTTTAAATTTTTCAATCCAAAACGACGTCGTTTTGAGAGCGAATGTAGATAACTTATCTACTGTAAAAACATTAGAGCATACATTATTTATATTTATAACATTTTTATTATTTAATTATAATTGATTTAACTTCGACAAATTCACATTTTAATTTTATCACCTCTGTCAAATGTGTGGTGATATAATTTATAGAAAAGTGTATTAAACATTAACGGAAATGTTATATTTACTAATATTTTAGTTTTATTATTTGATTAGTTACTATTGGATTAATTTAAAATCAACCGTTAAACATCATATAATAAGAGTAATAAGCTTAAAATAATAATAAATATAATCACTCTCAAATAAAATAAAAGGAAAAAGTATTTTTGTAGTTGATGCAAATAAATTATTTGCATTTATTTTCAAAATGACGTCATTTTGGTATTGAAAATTTAAAAAATAATAAATATAAAGATTATTATAACACTGAAATAGATTAAAATTATAAAAATATCATGATTTTCATCAAAAAATAATATCATAGTAAGTAACTGCAAAAGCAAACCCAAAATAAAATAGGGTGAAAGTAGCACAAAATTTAAAAAATACAAAGTATGTTAGACTTACTTTCTAGGATTCCAACCATCCTCCCCACTAAAATAAAAAGCGTATTATTGTGGGTGATGTAGTGAAGTGACAAAAAAATGCCCCTAATTACAAATCAATGTACTCCAAACTCTAATTAATTAGAGCAAAGTAAAAACTTAAAAAGGGAATAATATTATGAATATGCGAGTGAGTGAAAGAGCGTCTTTCACGATCGTGCGGACCAGAAGGAGCCACAGGATCCCAAGGGTAAACACGTGTCGACATCAGTAGCAATTGCGTGGAACCGGTCTTTACGTGCTACCATTAACCTACTATTTCCGGTGCCATTCACTGCAAAACCCGATAGCTCCGGTGACACATGATGGATGAATGCTATAATATAAAAGCCTTGGGGTTTAAGCCACGCGTTCGTGGTTTTCACAGGGTTTTACTTTTAGCGATCCATAATTCAGAATGAGAGTACAACACAACACAATCACACACACAAACCAAACGAATTTGAAAATGGGTATCCACTAAAATCGAGTTTTCCTGCTAAAATGAGAGAAAAAAATTTTGGGTTGGAATCTTTTCCACTTTGAATTCTCTGATAATTCGCCGATCTCACATTTGCCTGACAATTCCATAAATTTGCTTAATTTTCCATTCTTTGTGAGTTAAAGATTTGATCTTTGAACGACAACCTGTGCCAACCAAGAGGTGATCATGTTGAACTTTGATGGGTTTTGTTTCACTAAAATATGCAAATTTTCCTCTCTCTCTCTCTCTCTTCTAGTTTTTAACTGACGGGTTTATCCTTGGGGTTTGGGATGACGTTGGTTCCGGAAGAAGTTGGAATTTTGACGTATGATGTTATTTGGGGACTGTTTTGTGGTTCTGACACATGAATTTTCAGTTCCCGACCAGAGTTTGCTCTCTCATGTTTCACAATTCATGAGTTGTTTTGTTTCATTTATCCTTTTCTGCTTCTAAGTTTCCGACCTCCTTTGGTTTGATTGATCTTCATCTTCTTTAATTCGATGTTGTGATGATTTGATCTCTGATTTCTCGGCTGCACGTGATGACTTATGCTTTGCTTTTGGTTGGTGAATTGGTTATTTTCTGAGATCGATCTTCTTCCGAGATTTTAGATCGCTTTTTATGATCTTGGTCTGAATTTTGTTTAGTTCTCTTCTCGTGAACGTGTCTGGAATCTGGCCTTGTTTTTGAATCCCTTTGTTTTTCTTTAAACTTTTTTATGTCCTATATATATTTTTTTCTCCTTTTTCTTTTTTATTTCACGTTTGGAGTTTTCAGAAATTGTTGCTTTATGGAATTTATTATTGCAAATTATATCCTACTCCCAACTGAATTATTTTGCTCTTCATCCGAATCTGTTTTCATTGTTTACTCCTCTGTGCGAAAGTTTTTTTTTTTAGTATTATGCACTTATTTTCCCCTCTGGTGAAAGGATTACATACATATACACATTTTCAATCTATGGCCTTTATCATTGAGGTGCTTGGATCTAGTGGAAGTAACTGAATTGGCTTCCTAATAGTACTAGTTGGGATTGCTTGAACGTCCAATTTGGTTTCGTGAGACTGAGGGCCTTGGAATCTGAGCTGGGCTTGAACTTAAAAGTTGGAGTTTGGTTGCTTAAACTTGTTTTTGTAAATGTAAAAATGCACTTGATTTTCTTCATAAATGTTGATATTTCCCGGCTTCCATTGGTTTGATATATTATACTAGTTCACTATAATGCATCTGAGCCATCACTAATGGGCGTTTACTGTCAGGCTTTCAAATTGAGACTGGTGGAGTCAAGTTACACGGAGTTCATATTTATTTGATAATGGGTATTGAATTGCTGATGTTCTGCGTTTGATCCTTTTTTGGCATGGTTCCTGAGATATGGTGGTACAGAAGAGGCTAGACTATGGATTTAATGGCTATCAGGTGCCAACCAAGCGCCGAGCTACCCGATCAGCTAGGGTAAATAAGTTCTGCTTCTCATCTGTGGCTGATTACCACTATCTATTTGCTAACAGATTATGAAAACAATCCATGTAATTTTGTTTTTTTGATGTTTCATAGAGGAGGGCTACATTTCAAAGAAGGGTGGAAGAAAGTCAAATGTATGCTTTTGACTTATTGGCCACCGTAGCTGACAATTTGTTGCAAGAGAAACAGAATCCAACCATGTCTAGTGATAGATCATCAGAAAAGGATTGGCATGGATTTGTGAAAGAAGAGTGTCAGGATGCTAACAAACCATTCAAAGCTGAGCTTTCTGATGATGTAAGTTGTGACAGAAAATGTCAGCATGGATTTATTAAAGAAGGGAGCCCGGATGCAAATAAGCCTTTCAAACCTGAGCTTTCTGATGATGGAGTTTGTGACAGAAAATGTTTTCCTAATCTTTCTTCACAAGTATACAATAAAAACTGCTGTTTGAAGGAACTCTCACATCCTGAAATTGATGGCCATTCATGCATTGCTTCTATAGTAACAAGTTCTAGTTGCTCGGAGAAGTTTAAAGCTGAGATATTGGTGGGTGGAAAAAATCATAATGAAATGGAAAATTTTACTAGTAAAGTTGAATTAGGTTCCTCTGGGTGTCCAGAGAGTAGTGGTAGCAAGTTAGATGGTGATGTAAGTAAAGTAAAGGATGAACTGCATAAGTTTGAGAAGGTGCCAATTGGTACTGGAACTGGGATGTGTTGTTTTGAGGATCCCTTGGATGAAAAACGTCCTACACTGATCAGTTCAGGTGGCAATGCCAAGTTGTCTGGGTATGATGACAGCATGCCTTGTAAATCATTGTCCAAAGGTTGCGACAATGTACCAGTAGTTAGTAGAGATGATGACGAAAACTTTTCTGGGTGTGCTCACCCTAGTACCAAAATAAAGTCCTTTAGGCCAATGACATGTATAGGTGATCAAAGAATAAGGAAAAAAGTGGCTTCTAAATATCGGAAAGTTGCTCTAGATTCAAAGCATGATACACTTTCTAACAGTGGTGAGTTCATGCTTATTGTATGAAATTGCTGGCTTTGTTGTTTCTTCACCCATCATGCTTCTTTGCTTGTTTACTAATCTGTTTTTCAATTGAAAACGTGTTAGTTTTGGATGGAAATTTGAAGCCAGTTTACAGCAGTAGGAAGAACTATTATAAACACCAAAGGTCTCAAATGAATATTCCTTTCAAAAAGAGGAAGCTTTTTCACTGTAGCTCTGTTTCAAATTCTGACGGATTTATCAGAAGTGGTGGGACTTATTATTCACCCGAGAACGACATAAATCAAGGTGTTTCTTGTTCATATTCTAGGATGTGCAAAGGTTTTACTCTAAATGTCTTCCTCCTATTCAAATTGATTTTATTTGGCCACTGGATTAAATGGTCTCAGGAATCATTTGCTAAATAAATTATAAATCTTTGATGCAGATCCTGGAATGTCATCCTTGGAAGCACATCAACATCCTTCATTACGATCTAGAGATTCTCATGGTATGGGAAGATTGAGGGAGTGATTCTTTATGTACACTTTGACTTGACTGATGTCTTCAAAGGGGTTCTTACATGAAGATGTCTTTATTTTTAATCAGTGAAGCTTAGGATCAAATCATTTAGAGTGCCAGAGCTTTTTATTGAGATTCCAGAAACTGCAACCATTGGGTCCTTGAAGGTATAAAAATTCTATTCTGCCATATACATAATCATTCTCCACTGTATTTAGATTAGATGTTAATGATGGATGGATCTGTTTCTGTGTCTAGTATTCTTGACATGCTTCTTCTATCATGTGGTATGGTCATTATTACATGTTCCATTCAAATTGGGCTGCAACTCTTACAAAATTTTGGTCTGCAGAGGACAGCAATGGAGGCAGTGACTGCTGTACTGGGAGGTGGATTGCGTGTTGGTGTGATTCTCCATGGAAAGAAGGTTAGAGATGACAGTAAAACTCTACTTCAGACTGGAATTTCTCATGATAACCAGCTTGATGCTTTGGGCTTTACACTGGAGCCTAATTCTTCACAAAACCTACAACCTGCATGTGCTACAGATTCTCTCAATGTTCCTATTGGGGACAAGCCTCAGCCTTCAATACGGTAATGCATAACTTCCAATTGAATGCATTAATGTTTCCCATTACTTGAACTAGAATTCACTCCTCCTGCATTTTTCCTTGGAGATGTTTTCATGGAAATGTTACTTACACATAATATTTCCCGCACATATGTCACATAACATCGATCAACAATGTTCCTTTTGCTTTCTCTTTCTTTCCTTTTTCTTCATGAAAATCTATGACCCACATCACATTTCGTGAATTATGTGTAACTAACACAATATACTGCATTAAATATGTTTTTCTACTTTCTAGTATAATTTTATCTTGTTTTTCTATAATTGTTATTCCAGTTTTAATCTTAAAAAATGATAATTGATATTCAGGTGTTCTTCCAGTCCTGCTGTAGTTCATCAAAGGATTCAGGACTTTTCTGACAAGTTACCTGAGCATCGAGTAACTAATTTAGGTAACCTTGTTGAAAGTGATCATGATTCAGCAACTTCTCCTATCAACACATCAGTTGAAAAAAAACTGACAGATTCCAGAGAACTGATTACTATTCCTGAATTGGATATGGAGGCACTAGCTATGTTACCCGTGCACCAGAAGTCAAAGCGAACTGAGATCGCGCAGCGCCGAATTCGTAGGCCTTTTTCTGTTGCAGAAGTGGAAGCACTGGTTCAAGCAGTTGAGAAACTCGGAACTGGAAGGTAAGTTTTACAGTACTAAGTGAATAACAGTAGTGTTTAGTACGTTGTGTGCATAACTCAACTACTTAGCAAGTGTGATTTTGTATTTCCTTTTGACAATCCCTTTATATAGATATTTTTACTTTTTTGGAAAAAATCAGGTGGCGTGATGTTAAACTTCGTGCTTTTGATAATGCAAAGCATCGGACATATGTTGATTTGAAGGTAAAAAAAAAAAGAACTTTTGTGATCCTTGTGCATAGCAACGTTCTTATTTCTTATTGGATCTTATTCTTGCTCAAATGGATTGTTGAAGGGAACGTGGTCTCTTGCTTTGGTTGGTACCCTAAGGGTTCCTTCTAAAATATTAATCAGACACGAATTTTGTTATGCATGTTCATATGCCTAATGCACTTTCTAGCTAATTTGAATTTTCATTTATCATATTCTGTCTCCTTTTTTTTTAAAAGAAAAATATTGTAAGATAGTGATGGGATCCTAAAGAAAAGTACAAGGTCATTTTCATTAGTATCTATTTTGGTTTCCTTATTTATCACGGATAAAAAGTGTTGGCATGTGATTTGGGTGTGGGATAGTGCAGGATAAATGGAAAACCTTGGTGCACACGGCAAGAATATCCCCTCAGCAAAGAAGGGGAGAACCTGTTCCCCAAGAACTTTTGGACAGGGTCCTAACTGCCCACGCATATTGGTCCCAGCAACAGACTAAGCAACAGCTCAAGCAGCACCCAGAAACTTGTCTTCTCCTTTCATAATGGGGTTGACAACACCATGTGGCTTTGTATATGGGGTTGGTGTTCAGGTTTCTTACCATTGCCACTACTTCGTAAAGTATCATTTTTTCTTTGTATCAATAAAATATCTGTTTGTCTCCTATCATGTAAAAAGACGATAAAAAGGAAGAAAGTGAAGCCTAGAGAGAATTTATGTAACATTCTCTCTGCTCACACCATGGTTCTTTCCCTGCCCTACTTCTTGTAAATGGTTGATGCAATAAAGAGTTTGCTAATAGAATTTCTTTTATGCCAAGTTCCTTCTTTCTTCGATAAATATTCTTAGGGTTTTATAAGAGTTATGTCGTAGGAAAAGTGATTGTGTTATGTTATAGAGATTCGTTTTGTGTGTTGGTTTTTTTTTTTTTCTGCGAGCTCCACAAAATATTGTTCGTGTAGTAAATTTTTTGTGGTCATGTTAAATGATAGATGATAAACCCATATTCTTATTTTCAATTCGAAACTCTTTGGACAGCCCGGATCTCACAGGTGAATAGGAAGTTGGATCTATATTGGATCTCACCTGAATCACCTAAAAAAAAAAGTGGGATCGTTTTTTTTTTTTAAAAAAAAAACTCAAAATTAATCGGCATATCCTGATTTTTCTATATGTTGTTGTATAATTTTTTTTCCTTTTTACAGTAACAACGGTGCTATATTTTCATGTGTGCGCGCGCGCCTAATTTGCATAGATTGTTAGGCCCAAAGAAGACAACATGGTTGTTCACTCCACAGCCAATGTTGGGTGTATAATTGAAGGGGCACGTGGGTGCACGTGTTGAATAAGAGAAGTGTATCTACAAATTCCATTATATGTCAATCCGAGGAGCTAGATCTATATTTATTGGCTAATCGCCGTATATATTTAATGATAATAATCAAATAAGTAATGATATGCATACCTTTAAAAATTGTAATCATTCTTCACATAATTAATTTTACTTTTAAATTGAAATAGGACCATACTATTACCTTTTTTATGTAAATTAAATAATTTATTAACTGTAGACTCAATAATGGAATCTTAGTTGCATGATCCAAAACCGTCATTGCTGTCGGCTCTCCTTTAAAATATGTTTTATCAGAGTTTGGAATTGTCTATGAGCAGTGGAAACACGAAGGAGACAACGAATAAATACAATAAAAATCAAACTAACTGTATCAATTGTTTTTTTGTTTTTTTTTTTTAATTCCATTTCAGCGACCAGTATCTTATCAACCTGTCTTTATCTTCTTGACTAAAAATTTTATTGCGTTTTTATTTAATCTTCAAGTCCAATCCATTGTTTGAAAAATATGTTAGTTTTTTTTAAGGTAAGGATAAAGATAGATGGTCTCGTGGCCTGGGATGCATTGGTTGTCAATTCCTTCCCTTATAATTATAATAATAATTTTATAATGATATTGAGGTCTATTTGGAATAATTTTAGGAAGTGGATTATGGCTCGGGGCCTCACCGTTGCTAATAATGTAATATTAAGAAGAAAAAGAAATAAATGTTCCTTCAAAATATTTCGTTTGGGTTACATTTTCAAATTTTAATTTTAATTTTGAATCATTTTAATTTGTAAACTTAAATTTATTCGGAAGTAACCATGTTAAACCTTTTAAAATTAAAGTAATTTTAATATAATAAATGTAATTTGAATTGTTATAATATAATCAAAATCTCTTTGAAATATATGATAAGAAAAAAAATTCCTTCATTCATATTGATTTCTTATTTTATTGTTTTATTATTTTTGTGGTATACCTTAATAATTAACATAAATTATATTTTAATAATTTTATATTTTTGGAGATATTATTAATTTAGAAAATATGTATAATATTAATGATACATCAATTAAAGATCAAAACTCATGAAACTTGATTCTGGCCTAAAGCATAATTAACTTTTTTTTTTTTTTTTTTTGAAGAGAAAGCATAATTAACTTGCTTCTACATTCAATTGCCTTCAACTACGCTAGCTTTATGGGAGAATTCCAACGTTTATTTTCCTCCTTTATCCTTTCGTTATGGAGGGAATTTTATTTCTCAACAATTGCAATCTAAAATTAAGTTCACTGCGCTCAATCAAAAACACTATTGAGAAATATGAAAAATCCTATTTGATATGTAATCCAGTTTTAATTTCTCTATGAATAGGATTATTATCTCTTTTAATCGTGGAGTAACCATGTTAATTTTTCTTTTAAATTTGGTTGATCCCATCTGTTTAACAACCACAGATCTGATATATGCCCATCCTCTATAAAAATGACTACTTTGGAATTTGGATTGTGTGGAGGAAATTTTAAACTATATAAATTTATACAACCAAATTACCATAATATATATTTGAACTTTTGGAAACAATAAATGAATAATTTATAAAATAGCCGTAAAAATTTACTGGGCTTTTACATTGGCTCTCCTCCTGGCCTGCCTAATCTTGTATGGGCCAAGATTATTGAAATTCCAACCGAAGACCCCATAGCTCATCTGTCACCGCATGACATGTCCCTATGCTATACGTGTGCATTAACTTAAATGCTTGTGCACGACATGTGTGTGCATGTGTGTATGGACGTGAGTCACGTGACCTACCTCCGTGCCAATTTTACGCGTGCGTGCAGGCACCGACACTTCAAAAACTCCGACGTGTCGTGTCCGACACTTCTCAACACTCTCGGACACTCCGACACTCCGACACACTTTATAGAAATTCAAAAAAAGTTTAAAGGTTACATTGCGTTGAGTTTTTAGTTCCAACTATTAAATTCGTTGGATTACGATTAATATTTTATTGAGTTTAATATAAATATTTGGAGTATCTTATGTTTTTTTGTAAAATTTATTAATATCATAAGTTTAGATTCATTTTTTTATTAAATTATTGAATATTAAATATAATGTACACCACATAAATTAAAAATATTATTTAATATCAAAACGTGTCCTAACATGTCAAAATCTAATATTTTTAGAATTAACGTGTCGAAATATCATATCATATCGTGTCACGTGTCCCACGGTGAAAATGTTCCTTAACTAAAGCATTTGTCAATATGAAAACTCTCAAGATTCAAACAGGAGGGCGTGTCTAGGTTTGGCAACCAAGCAATATTAATTAACAATCCGGTGGTTCTCCGGTAGCCTGTATAAAATGTACACTGCTTGATCATGACGTCAAAATAAAACAATGATAATTCAGTCAACTCTATATGCTACACATGTTTAATTGAAATTAACCTGAGTGTTACCAAAAAAAAAAACGAGTTTTTATCAGCCAAGAATGTTGACATCTGAGAATTTCATTCTTTATCTTCGTATATTATGTCACTATTTTTGTGGAAATTTGTACAACACTTTATTATATTGAGATATCATTTTCTTTCAATTAATCGCACCCTCACTTTATTTTACTTTATACTTTTTAAGTTTTATCTAAATTAATTATGCATACTTTTTGTATTTTTATATTTTTTTTAACATATTGTATTTTTTAATTATATATTTTAAAAGGATATGATTATAATTATAAATCTTTTATTTACAAACTCTTACTAGGGGTGTGTAAAAGAACTAAAATATGGAACTGAATTGTGAACTGAACCAAATTGCATTTAAAATAATTGATTTCTGAATACCAGTTCATGAATTGAATTAGTTTTTAAAGAATCAATTCAAAAACATGAGTGAATCGAACCTATTTCAGACTTAATCGAACCATTTTATTATTTTATTTCTTTTATTTTTTTATTTTTTTATTTTCTAAATAAGTTGCACCCTAATCAATCTCAAACCAAATCGAATTGTTTTCAAATTAAACCAAAACAATTTTCAATCAAGCCGATTTATGACGTGTGTGCCCGTGTGTATGGACGTAAGTCACGTGACCTGCCTCCGTGCCAATTTTACGCGTGCGTACATTGTGTGATACCCACGGTGAAAATGTTCCTTAAGCATATTTGACTTTGAAAACTCTGAAAATTCAAACAATAGGGCACGTGGATGATTACGTAGTTAACTGTTCTGAATTGAAGACTTGCTTCCTCGTTAAGATTAACCGTTTACGTGAAATGACGAAGAAAGTTGTAGGTTTGTTCGAATAATGTTGACACATGAATATTTCATTATTTATCTTCATATATTATAGAATAAGGATATTTTAATTACCAAATTTTTTTTCTATTAACTTACTACCCATCACATCACCATTGGATCAAAGGGAGATAATGTTAAAAAAAAATTGAAGAGAGAGAAAATGTTAATCTAATGGTGATTAGATAGGTAGTAAGTTGGTAGTGGAAAATTTTGATAGTAAGAATATCCCTTCTCTATATTATATCATTATTTTTATGGTAACCAAGTGCTGCTACATAGTTTCAAAACCCGGTTTCAACTTCTAAAACAGTTTATTATATTGAGATCTCTTCCCCCTCCCCCAATTAATCACGTTCTCACTTTAAAGGTCAAAACAAATTTGGAAACGCAAACCATGACATGGTGTATAGCTTTGACATAAAAAAACAGCGACCATCCAAGTAGATTTTTATTCAGTGGTGATTGGTCAAGAACATCTATCATTGCAACTTCGTTATGCATAATTTGCCAAACAAGTATCTTTACTTTGCTTGGAACCCGTAGCTTCCGAACAGAATTCCGGGGAGGATGTTGGGATTCTTTTCAGAACTCGATTTTTGTGGAATATTAACAATTAATGACATACACAATTTCTATAACCCAATTTACTAGGAAAATTTATCATCCTTGTTGTCATGATACCACCTTAGCTTGATAGTAAGAGGAATAAATTGTCACATTGGAATAACATAATGATAAGGGAGGCCGAATATATATTCCATTCACATCTTGAAGTCCAGGATCCTCAAAGATCCATAAATCATTATCAAAGATAACATTTACTTTTTTAAAATAAATAAATATTTATTATTAGTTTAATTTAAAATATATTATGTGTTAGATATAGTAATAATATAATTTAATAGTATGTTCACATATAAGCCCAATAAATAAAAGTATGGTTATTTGGATTTATATGGGCTGCAACCTAATAATTTGCATTATTCGTAGAATTTTTTAAGCTGAAAGTAACACTTTTGAGTATTCCAAACTTGATGCCTCTTAGTGTAATATTTCAAGCACTTCTAAACCCTTTTTTCTCTCGAACACATGCTCCAACATTATGATCTTAACCCATTGAAATTAAAGGAAAATATATCCTTATTTATTCATTTTAAAATGAAACTACTTTTTTTTCTATTCTAAATACTCTAATTATACCCTTCTCTAACAAACAAATCCATAATATTTTTTAAAACGCAGTGTAACAAGAGTATTTATTTGAATTTTTTATATTAAAAGTGTCTTTTTATCCACTTTTATATATTGAATTATGGGATAGGTTATTCTGTCTACTCTTAATTTGTCTATCTTTGTCCACCCCTTTCATTATCATTCGATTATGATCTTATCCGACAGTCAATATTTGCGATATAAAATAAACTCAATTTTTCCCCTTTCTTTCTTCTCACTTCTTCACACATCATTTTTCTCTCCTTTCCTTTCTCTCGACCATCAATTAGAAAACCTCATTTATTTTGCCTATCTCTAAATAAAATATCTTCAAAATTAAAGACGATGCGAGAAAGAATAATCGAAAATTATCCATATAATTCAATAAATCCCAAATACGAGACAATCAAATATGTA
Source organism: Gastrolobium villosum (assembly GCA_032173675.1). Lineage (NCBI taxonomy): Eukaryota > Viridiplantae > Streptophyta > Magnoliopsida > Fabales > Fabaceae > Gastrolobium > Gastrolobium villosum. The sequence continues at coordinate 20,233 of JAVKPL010013031.1, read as the reverse complement.
AGATATAATTTAAAAGGATTTGGAAATTGCAGCATCGTCCTTGGTGTGCACCTTTATCTTGCTGCACCTTTATCCATTCAACAGTATACCTTTTTTTAGGTTTTTCATGTACTCATTATTTTTTTTTTAAAGTCCACATAAACAGTATTGTCTTTCGTGCACTGTACTAGTAAATTATTATTTTTTTTTTTTTTTGGTACAGACTGTAATAGTAAATTAGTTTCGGCAGAGGAGAGACTTTTAAAACGTATTAACGGGTTAACATTTCTAGCAGCCCCGCCGGTTTGGTGAGGAAGAGAGAAAGGGAATGAGAGAGAAATGGTGTGTGAAGAAATGAGAAGAGAGAAAGGAAAAAAAGAATTTATTTTATATCACAAATATTAATCGTTGGATGATATCGTAATCGAACGATAATGAAAAAGTAGGCAAAATAAGAGTGGTCAGAATAACCTATCCCTTGAATTGTGTTATATTTTTCAAGAATGACATAATCTTTTTATTTATTCTATTTTCAAAAATTAATAATGCTATTATTAACTTTTTCATTTTAAATTTAAAAGATAATTTCATTTGAATTAATTATACATATTCTATTTATAATTTTTTATTTTACCTTATACTTTTTCAGTTTTATCTAAATCAATTATGCATACCTTTTATATTTTTAGAATATTTTTTCTAACATTTTATTTTTTAATTATATATTTTTAAAAGCATTTAAATTATAAAAACATGTATAACACATTGATATTTACCAGTTTTATTTTTATTTTGTCGTCGCTTTGTCCATTTCATATATTGGTATTTGTTTGCTATGTCATTTTCACCAAAAAATAAATAAACTTGTTTGCTATGTCATGAAAAAAATTAATATCAAAGCAATGACCCATATTTAATTTGTTGATAGCTGACATTTTGTAATATGCAGAATTTCTTACATTCGGAAGACAAGAAGAAAAGACAAAATAGAGAACACCAAGATCCAAAATCTGTAGGACCAAAGATGTCAAATCATTTATACCAAAAAAAAAAAAAGATGTCAAATCATTTTCTCTCCTTTTCTTTCTTTATGAAAACATTTTCTTCCTTTCTTCTTATCCCATCATGTCTTATTCCTTTTCCTGTTTTAACCTAATTTTCCGTTTCATTATCATTAATATTAATGGCGGCCAGTCAAACTTTCCATTTTGCCGCTGACGACCAAGGATGCACATATATCCATAACTTTTATTATATATATTTTTCTTATAATCTCTTATAACTATTTCTAAATTATTAAATCAAACTTAATTGAAATAAAATTATTAATTTAATTTTAATCCAACATCCATCAAAATAGTTATAAGAGGTTATAAATTTATAACATCCCTAGTATATTAATTTGATGGGATAAGATAAGATCTTATGAATTTATGAGTCTATATCTTTTCATTCTACTATATTTATTTCTATCCCTAATGGTTGAATTATAATCTCAACTATCAATGAATGCGGAGAGAGAAGCAGATTGTAATCTAACTATTGTTTAGAAAAAATAAATAAATTAAGAATGAAAAAAATATCATATTCTATTCATCAGTTATTATTATCAGTTCAACATATAATATTCAATTTCAGCTGTTGTAACGATAAACTTTTTTCTTTTTTCTTTTTACATTTTTTACTACTTCAGTGAAAATTAGATTAAACATGTTAGAATAATATTTTTAAAAAATGTAACATTTTGACCTCGAAGTATGCTATTAAAATTATATTTAAAATATTTTCATAAAATTAATACAATCAGAGAGTTAAACAGATATCTTAAAAAATAGGGAAGGATATTGTAACAACCAAATAATGTTACTACCATATCTTAACCGTTGATTTCCGCCAATCAACGGTTATTATTTATTGCGAATTAATAATTAATTAATGTTGTTGATTTCAAAAATGATAAACTTTGATTGGCAGAAATCAACGGTTAAGATATAGTAGTAACATCGGTAGTAACATTATTTGGTTGTTACAATATCCTATCCCTAAAAAATATTACATATATTATATTATATATAGTTGTTATTTGATTATTTACATGCATATTTTTTAAATAAAATATTTTAAATAATACTATTTTTAATTTTTATCATATTTGTTTGCTTTATAATTCATTATGATAAAACTTAAACTTAAAATAAAAAAATAGGATCTAATATTAGTCTTTATCATTATAATTTTTTAATCTTATAACCAAAACGACGTCGTTTTGAGCTCACTGCAGATAATTTTATCTCCAGCGATAGAGAGATACTTTTCCCAAAATAATATTAAGGATCAAAAATAAGAAAAAATGTTTGCTGAAATTCTATATAATAAAACTGAAATTCATTATATTTAGGATAAATAATATTCCATTTTCTTAAGATGTGTTTGAATCATATTTTATTTATTCTATTTCTTTAATATAATGTAAGAAATTGGCTTACCAAAAAAAAAAATACAATGGTAGAAATTGAACACATAACTTAATACAAACTAACCAAATCTCTCGTCACTAAAAAATTATATATTATTTTATTGGGAAATGAATATCTATTATCCTTTAGTTGATTTCTATTGATATAAATAAATCTTTTGGCATGTGTTGGATCATTCTCATATTCTCTTTGGGATGAATTTAAAACCTTAATCTCGGGACACGCCTCGAATCGGACTAATATTTTCTTTATGCAACTTAAGAAACAAATAAATATCTTGGCAATAATATGCAACTTATATAAGACACTTTCATTTCTTTATGCAACTTAGGAAGTTAATTTTGAATATCATACTATTAACTCTAAGACTTAGCATTGAATATCTTTGAATGAAATCCTAGAGTCGATATTAAAGATTCAAAACAAATTATCCATATGTTGAGAGTGCTTAAAAAAAACTTACTTAAGAGACTTTCTAATATTAAAATAGACTAAAATGTAGAACATATTGTAAAGAACCTTGGGATACACTACCCCAAAAGCTAGCTCAAAGGGTGAGAGTGTCTAAGACCTTACAAACTCCACATTAGTTGCACATACAATCAATGCGAGACTATATACATCAACACTCCTCCTCACACGAGAGCCCATTGGGTTTGAAGAGTGGATAATGCAACAGGCCCAACCTACCTAAGAAATTCCACGAGAGAAAGTGGGGGACGGCGAGACTCTGATACCATGTAAAGAACCTTGAGATACGTCACCCCAAAAGCTTTCTCAAAGGGTGGGAGTGCTCAAGGCCTTATGAACTCCACATTAGTTGCACATACAACTAATGTGGGACTATATATATCAACACATATTAATCTCTTAGATGATGAAAGCATATTTTTTATATAATATTATAAAACAATAAAATCAGTATAAAAACATTATATCATTTGTTTAAAATACTACAAAATAATGAAATGAAATAAGCAAAAAATTGCTGTAAAATATATATGTGAATGATTTTTCATGTACGTCTCATGATGATCCTTGAATTTCTTATTTATTTATTTTATGTATTTTGTGATCATCATATTAATGTTGGTTTGGGTTAGGGTTTATTATTCCTCTATTCTTGTTAGAGTTATATATAAATACGTAGTTTCCATATAAAACGAAGAATTGGAATTTGGTGATATTCTCGTACTTTCTCAAGTATTTATTATACATTGAATTTTTTTCTCTATTCTCTTTATTTTATTTTTTTTACCTTTTTTTTATAACATGTTAATATGTTATTAGCATAAATAGTTTCTACAATTCCAACTAAGGGTAAAAGATCTTCAAAAAACAAAAATAAAAACAATCTTTGTCTTAACAATATACTATCTTAATGAACATTCAAGGGCATTGTGTTATGAAATTAATAATTAAGTATAATCGTTGATCGACAGAAATCAACGAATAGGATGCGGTGTCAAATTTTAAAACTTGATATTGGTGTCAAAGGATTCTGCCCTATATATCACACAAATCACTACTCAAAATTCAATGAACAACTACATATTTAAAAGGCATAAGTCACATAATTATATAAAATATAGGGTTTTATAAGAGTTATGTTGTAGAGAAAGTGATTGTGTAATGTTATAGAAATTCATTTTGCATGCCTTAGTTTTTTTTTTTGCTTCAAAAAGTGTGGATCTCACAAAATGTTGTGTATGTAGGAAACTTTTTTGTGTCATGTTAAATGATGAATGCAAACCCCTAAAATATAAGTTCAAAAACGCAAAAAGAGTTTAACAACTCCTACAACTAAGTTCCAAAACATCAAAAGAATAAAGTTTAACAACTCCCAATTTATATCAATTGATTCAAATTAAATACATTATCTTACATCTGTATGTTCTCTTCTCTTGATCCTATAACAAGTACATTTGCAGTAAAACGTAATAGAGTGATTTAAAACTCACCTCAGCGCACCAAACTCCTTTGGCACATGTTGTAAGGAGCCTGGACCCTTAACCAGAGGTCTCGAATTCGAGCCCTGGGAATGGATAAAAAGGATTTGGGAGAGCTACCCCGAAAGGGTCCGACGGTGCTCGATGAGGATACCTTTGAATTTATTTATAAGACCTGATTTAGTTTTTTGTTTAAGTAAAAATGTAAAAACTTACGTTTCTATCGTTTTTATGTCTTTACACGTAGTTTTTATTGAGGAAATTTTTTACTTGCGTTATGACACGTATCACTTCAGTAAAAATGTGGAAACGTAAGTTTTTATGTTTTTTACACTAGTTTTTGACAACAATAATTGCGACAATTCAATTTACGTGCATTTTTTTTCTTTGTTCCGTTTTTAATAAGTGTAGAGCCCATCACTAATTGAGTCATAATATGATAATTCTATTCTCATGCAAGATGAAAAAATCAAAACCTATATATTATAGAACCAACTAATATTAGAACCAGCTCTTATTAGATTCAGTTATATTTTATTAGAATAGAGAGAATAATAAACCAAGCAAATGAATGGTATTTAATTTTCTTTTTGTTTTGAAGTAATTTTCTTCAATCATCACTATTTTTATTAATAATATCTGAGAGATAATTTCATTTTACAAATGAAATATCTTATATAAGAAAAATAATAATTCAATACTAAAATAAAAGCTTTAAAAAGCCATAAATAAAATTTATTTAATTTAAAAATCATTCCTAGTTTAACTCTTTTTGTGTGTGGACATTCCTAGTTTAACGCTATATATGTAGAAATAAAAATAAAACATGTTGAATTTGAATGATTTTAATTTCAAAATCAAATCAATTTCACTTCTCAATATTTCCAAAGCATTAAGAATCACAAATTTAATAACGGATCTAATTTAACAAATAAAATAACTTATATAATATAAAATTCGTATAACCAAGATGGATTCGACTTTCAAATAAGATTCCTTGATAAAAAAATTATACAATAACATTTATTTAATTTTAACATCTTTCTTATTTTGATTCTCTATATTTTTTCATAAAAAGGAAAATGAGTTTAATATTTCTTATATTTTTAAGTGATAAAATTATGGGTTATATTTATCTCATTTAACATGAGATAACCCATTTTCCTACACACATAACAAAGGTGGGTCATATTTTTATTTTATTTTTCTCCAATTATTTGTGGGCCCCTCTTAATATTTTGTTTCACCAACATAAGATATCTTATCTACACCAACATAGGAAAAATATTTCCCTACAATTATTTTTCACATGTTAAAATTGTAAGTTTATTTTTTTAGAAGGGATATTCTTACTACCAAAATTTTCTACTACCAACTTACTACCTATCTAATCACCATTGAATCAAAGAGAGAGAATATTTAAAAGTTTTTCAAAAAAAAAAAAGAAAATGTTGATCCAATGGTGATTAAATAGATAGTAAATTAATAATAAAAAATTTAATAGTAAGAATATCCCTCCTCTATTTTTTACATGAGCTTACAGCCTTACATAAACTTTATAATACGAAAGAGATATTTTTTTTATAGATATTTTAAAGATAATTTCATCTTCTATGAAAATTATTTATATGTCAAAAAGAACAGGTGTGTAATGATTGTCCATTTATTTTTCACAGGCAAAAAATTTCCTTCGGGAAGATTCGTGGAATCACACAGAGGACAAGTCAGAGGGCGCTGTTCGTGTAATACCACTGAGCAAAGCTTATGTAACCTTTCATTTCTCTTATCCCTCTTCTCAACTCTCAACTCATAACACTTTCTTTCTCAACTTCCATCCAACACTTAAACATTGCAACTCCTATCATTCATTCATTCATTCATTCATGGTCAGTCATAGTCATAGGTTATGCTATTGTGGTTTGTTGGTTTGTTTGTGTTTTGTGTTTCCTTTTTTTAATGTTAATTGTTCCCTTTGTATGTATTTTTTTATTTTATTTTTTCCCATACTTGTTCTGTTTCAAAATCTTTGCTGCTTACACTCTTTTTTTTTATATGACTGTTTTGGTTTAATGAACAGAGCCACTCTTTGAAGCGGTTTCGGTGTCTCTGAGTGTTTTTTGCTGCCATGGATCCAAACTTTTGTGGAAGCAAGTACGAATTGGATGATGAAGGGAACATTGTGATAATCTCTGATCCAAACGATTGGGATCTCAACGGACACCACCGGAACGTTGTTGATTTTACAAACTCTGATGCTCCTTTTTATGAACCCGGTGGGGACCCACTTAGTTTTGCTCCGTCAGAACCGGTTGTTTCATCCGCGGATGGCCCTTTTGCGGCCATGGCCACGGTGGCGGATCCTTCTCTTGAAGACACGGACTTTTCAGAAACTGTCAGGTACATAAGCCAAATTCTTATGGAAGAGAACTTTGAGAGGAAACCGTGCATGTGTTATGACCCTCTGAGTCTGCAAGACACTGAGAAATCATTCTATGATGCTCTGAAAGCAATAGAGCCTCTTTCCCCAAATCAACACCCTCTTGACATTCTTGAGGGGAAGTGTTTTACTACTGATTCTAGGAGCAGTGCTAGTTCTAACGAGTTGAAGCCCCCTTCACCTGATACACCTGTTTCTGGTGTTTCTTCTTTGCATTCCATTTCCCACACGCCCTCTCAACTTGTTTCTCCGCATGATTTGAGTAATATTAGTGATGGTGTGTTCGATATGGATTCTTCTGTAAGCAAGCTCTTGGCTCAAAATATCTTTAGTGATGTAGACTCTATATTGCAGTTTAAAAGAGGGTTAGAGGAAGCTAGTAAGTTTCTTCCTCAAAGACCTCAGATTTTCACTGGTTTGGAGAGCAGCACTGTGTCTCCTGAGCCAAAGCGAGAGGATGCTATTGGGGAGAATTCACATGGGTTGAAGAGTAGAAAGAATCATGAGCGCCAAGGTGATGATGATGAAGAAGAAGGAAGAAGCAACAAGCAGTCTGCTGTTTGTGTTGAGGAGGAGAGTGAATTATCTGATATGTTTGACCGTGTTTTGCTTAGTATTGAAAATGTGCCACTGTGTGCTGAACAGCAGGATGTATCAGTTATAGATAGTAGTAACACACACTCAAGTGAACATCCACATTCATCTGATGGAAGGAAGTCTCGTTCCAAGAAACAAGGGAGGAAGAAGGAAACCGTGGATTTGAGGACCCTTTTGGTTCTATGTGCACAAGCTGTGTCTGCCAGTGACACCAGGACTGCTAATGAGCTGCTAAAGCAGATTAGGCAACATTCTTCACCGTTAGGTGATGCATCACAGAGGTTGGCTCATTACTTCGCAAATGGCCTAGAGGCACGCTTTGTTGGTGCCGGTACTGGAACCCAAATATTTTATATGAGCCTCAAGAAGATCACCGCTGCTGATTTCCTGAGAGCTTACCAAGTTTTTATATCTGCTTGCCCTTTCAAGAAATTTGCACATTGCTTTGCAAATAAAGCAATTATGAAAGCAGCTGAAAACGCCGAAACCCTTCATATTATTGATTTTGGTATCCTGTATGGTTTCCAGTGGCCAATTCTCATCAAGTTTTTATCAAATAGAAGTGGGGGGCCTCCCAAGCTACGCATCACAGGAATAGAGTATCCCCAAGCAGGCTTTCGTCCCGCAGAAAGAATTGAGGAGACTGGTCGTCGTCTAGCTAACTATTGCGAGCGTTTCAATGTTCCATTTGAGTACAAGGCCATAGCATCACGAAACTGGGAAACCATTCCAATTGAAGACCTTAAAATTAAGAGCAATGAGGTACTTGCTGTGAACTGTCTGCTAAGGTTTAAAAATTTACTCGATGAGACAATTGAAGTGAATAGTCCCAGAAATGCAATTCTGAATTTAATCAGGAAGATAAATCCGGATATTTTTGTTCAATCCATAATAAATGGATCTTACAATGCCCCTTTCTTTGTCACACGCTTCAGGGAGGCACTGTTCCATTATTCTGCTGCTTATGATATGTATGATACTCTCATATCCCGTGACAATGAATGGAGGTTGATGATTGAGAAAGAGTTTATGGGCCGAGAGATTATGAATGTTGTAGCATGTGAAGGTTTTGAGAGGGTTGAGAGGCCCGAGACGTACAAACAATGGCAGGGTAGGAATGTAAGGGCTGGTTTTAGGCAGCTCCCACTGGATAAGGAGCTAATGTCCAAATTTAGGGATAAGTTAAGAGAATGGTACCAGCACCATAGAGATTTTGTCTTTGATGAAGATAACAATTGGATGCTTCAAGGTTGGAAGGGCCGCATTTTGTATGCTTCCACTTGTTGGGTTCCAGCATAATGATTATGTTACTGAACTCTTATACCTGTTTCGGAACTCATACTGGATTAAAGGTATGATTCTAACAATCACTTATAGAGTTCTAATATTTCCACTTTTATAGTTCGTTCTTTTCCCCTGTTTAGATTTGGGTTATAATCCTAGTAATACTTAGCTGTTACTTGAGTTATTACAGCATGTATGATGTAACAATGAAAAGCTTATTGTATTCTTTTGATGGTTTCAGGTCCTGGTATATCTGCTATGCCCTATTTGCTTAATCTTCAGGGATTGTGATGACTATTCTTCTCAGCTTTGCACCATGCAGACTCTGTAAAATTGTGGCAGATCTTCTTCCCAGCTTTCCACCAAATCCTACAATGATCAGGAGGGTCTGTTAGAGTAGGAATTACCTTCTAGGCTTTTAGTTATGTTTGTCCGAACATTAGCAATCACAATGTTGATATTTTTTTTCCCTCTCTGACCGACATGTATTATAAGCACTTCACATCTTATATATAAATTGGTCAAAGGTTTTTGCTGGATATCTTGTCTCGCAAGATAAACTAGCTACTGAGTTGACAGGTTTGATTAATTTGAAACAAATGACTATTTCAGTAGTTTTACAGTGACAATTCTTGCTTGTTGTTTCTGTCTTTGAAATTTCATTTTAACACAGCGTCTATGAAGTCTTTCAATTCCCACTCAAAGCATTTCAATCGGAAAAATGGCTTGTAATTTGATCCACTGGAAGGGAACTTCATATCTGTTGTTGTATAAACTAAAATACTACTTGGATGCAAATGCTAGCATATGGCAGCTTCTCAACTTTTTTTCCTTGTTTAAACTTGCACCACCTAAATTGGAACATCCTAAAAAAACTTAATGCCGTAGCATTGCTGGGATGCCGTTTGGTTGACTAATTTTGATATTCTTCTGATTAGAGATATAATAGGATTGAGTATTGGCCTTTGAAGCTGATGCAATTAAGTGCTTATTTCCTTTCCAAAAGAAAATTTCAATTTCAATTTGCTATGTGTGACGCATTCTTATTTTAAGTTTCACGGCAAAAGTGATAAGTATAGCACTTGGTCTGGACCACAAAGCATTGCTCAGAGATGTGGTGTAATACTTGTTTTGGACCAGGAAGCTTTTTTCTTTCTTTCTTTCTTTCTTTTTGTGATCTCGTTTTCTTGCCTGCCATTAATTTGCTGCTCATATTGTGAAATTTGCTATATATTTCCTGAGTTTTCCCATTAAGGTCTCTCTTTTCTTGACACAACACACTACCCGTAGCATTCCCGTCTCTTTGAGGAGATAAATTTATAAATTTATAAATATAGTATATAATCATCCCACTTCTTCATAGGTTGACAAGGCCATATATTTTTGTATTGCCTTTTCTATCATCAGATTGGATACCTTGATTATTGCAAGAAACGAGGTTTTGCAACTTGCTACATTTTTGGGAGGGATGAAAGAAGTATGAGTTCGATCCTTCTCAAGATTATCTTTGGGAGAGGTTTAAAGCCTTAATCATGACCTGTCCTGAACATGATTGCCTTCCGTGGAAGATACCTGTGGTTTATTCAAAAAATAATATTGATTAAAGTATTAAGAGCTTATTCTGATTTAGTATGAAAAAACATAGGGAGCAAGTAATTAACAAAATAATTTATAAACAACCCACCAATATCTAATGGTAAATAAAGGAACGGAGAGCTGTATCCAAAAAAAAAAAAAGGAACGGAGAGCTATTTCAGAACTCATACTGGATTAAAGGTATGATTCTAATAATCAATTATGGATTGTAATCTTTCCACTTTTATAGTTTGTTCTTTTCTACTATTTAGTTTTGGGCTATAATCCTTGTAATACTTGGCTGTTACTTGAATTAGTACAACATGTATCATGTAACAATGAAAAGCTTATTGTATTCTTTTGATGGTTTTAGCTCCTGCTATATCTGGTATGCCCTATTTGCTCAACCTTCAGGAATTGTGGAGAATATTCTTCTCAGCTTTGCACCAAGCTGCGATAGACCTTCCTAGCTTTCCACCAAATCCTACAATGATCAGAAGGGCGTGTTAGAATAGGGATTCCCTTCTAGGCTTGTAGTATGTTTGTCCGAACATTAGTAATCAAATTGTAGATCCTCCTCTCCCCTTGACTGACATGCATTATAGGCACTTCACAAAGTTGAGAAAAAACTTGTGAATTCTTCAAAAGATTCTATTGAGTTCGGCGATAGCCTTGAGAACCAGGTCATTGCCACTCTTGTTAGGGTGGACACGAAGATGCAGGATATGATTGGCTCGTCAATCCTCTTAACATACATGTTTGTGTCAAAGGCATCGAGATGAACCTCGGGGTCCGGGCTTCCATCATACTTTGACAAGTGGGCCACGTCCATCCTTCCGAGGAGGACACATTCACGATGATATAGGTGAATAGACTATTGTTGTATTGTCCCTTGTGATACTTCCTTCAATATGCACCTCCTTTACCTCGGCCTCGGTTTTCATTGTTTCGATTATGATCAGCATTCCGTGCTCTCTATCCCGGCCGTGGTTGTCACCCCAGCTTCGATGACCTGTCTCATTTTCATTTGTGCCCTGTTTTCATTTTTGTCATGGTTATGATCTCAGCCTCCTTCCCTTCTCCTGTTCCCTTCATCTTGGACTCGATCTCCCTTTTGCTCAGGGTTTCCATTTTGGAGTAGGCGCTCTTCCACATCTTGAATCCTCTGGGCATCCATCTGCCTCTGGATCTGGTGTTTATTGTACAAATATCTGGTGTTTATTTTTTGTTAATTATTATTATCGATTATTTCCTTAAAATTTTGGCGAATTCACCAAAGCTTTACTTTTAAAGTGGAAGTAAAAATTGGATCATGATCTTTAAAAAAAAATTCGGGGACCTTGGAAGCCCCGCTCTAAGTGTGCAGACATAAATAAAATTTTCTAAGTCCGCCACTGTCTCCGGTGACTGAAGAAATACTTTTCCCTTTATTTTATATCAAAAATGAGAATACGAGTCTCTTATAATTTTTGGTAATTATACTCTTAAAATTAATTTTAATAATATTATTCAAACAATGTTTATTTTAATAAATTAACTTCAGTAGATAAAAATTTTCATGCATAAATCACTTCACGATAAGTCACCAATCACCATTGACTACAAATAATTTCATAAAATAAAATCTAAACATACTCTCTATGCAACTGTATTAATTAAATACTCGTTGTCAAATTTATATATATTTTTGTATCTAGACTTCTAATTATCGTAACGGTTCAAAATTCCGGGGAAAGTTGGTCCATGTAATGGTCCAAACCAGATTAATAGAATAATCAACTTATCAAAGAATCAATAGATATATAAGAAAAATTCAAAATTATTGGTTTACAGTTTAAGTTTACGTATATACATTATGAGTATGTTGCATGATAATTCAATTCTCATGTTGTGACCATTCGATTTACGTGTAAATTTTTTTTTTAATAAATATGGGGCTCACCACTAGTTGAGTCACAACATGAGAATTCAATTTTCATACCATGAGAAAATCAAAACCCATAACTAGCTCATATTACATTCAGTTATATTTTATTAGAATAGAGAGAATAAAAAAACCAAGCAAATGAATGGTACTTAATTTTTTTTTATTCTGTAGTAATTTTCATCGATTAGCACTATTTTTTATTAATAAAATCGAGAGATAATTTCATTTTACAAATGAAATATCTTATGTAAGAAAAATAATTAATTCAAAGCTAAAAAAAAAGATTTAAGAATTCATAAATAAATTTTATTTCATTTAAAAACCATTCCTAGTTTAACTCTATATATGTAGAAATTCAAACAAACATAGTTGAATTTGACGGCATTTTCACCATTTTGTCTCTAATTAATTATTTAATAACCATTCCATTTAATCGATTAAATATTCAATTTAATCAATTAAAGAGGGGGCAGATCGATAATTTACAATCAGGGACAAAATGGTTATTAAATAATTAATGAAGGGGGAAAATGTGAAATAGCCTGAATTTGACTGATTTTGAAAATCAAATCAATTTCATTTCTAAAAAATTCCAACCCATTTAGAATAACAAAATTAAAAAATTGATCCAATTTAATAAATAAGATACCTTATATAAAATAAAATTCATAAAACCAAGATGGATTTGACTTTCAAATAAGATTCCTTGATAAAAAAAGTTATACAACAATGATTTAGTTAATTTTAACATCTTTCTTATTTTGATTTTCTGCACGTTGTCACAAAAAGAAAATGAGAAAAGTGTGTATCGTTTCAAAGGATATAAGGTTATGTCATTTTAAGTGAGAGAAAAAAATAGATAATGGGGTTTATCAAAAAAAAAAAAAATAGATAAAGCGGGAGAGAGTGGATAAAAAAATAAAGGTATGAGTCTCACCTCTTTATGAAAGTGAAAGGATATAAATTATGTCATTTGAAAGAAAAATATTTTTTCTGAAAATAAAAAAAAAATTAATGTTAAAAAAAACATGTGTGAAATGATTCTCCCTTCTTTTTGCCAAATTTCCTTCGGGAAGATTTGCCTAATCACATGCGCTAAAATAGTCAGAGAGGGGGCTGTTCGTGTTAATAGCTGTGATCATACATTTCAAAAATCTTGCAACGTTGCGTGCGATACTCTCCCTTCTTGCAATGTTGCGTGCGACACTCTTCAAAAATAAAAAAATAAATATCGAATAAATTCTTTTAGAGTGTATAGGAGATTTTAAATTTAAAATCATAATAATAAATATTTACTTTTTATATTTTTTGTAAAATTAATGAGTATTATAAATTTTATTTTATTTTTTTTGTTAAATTATTTAATATAAGAGGTAATATATTTTTAGTACCGATTTTTTCTAATACCACTTCACTATCGTTCTAATCTATGTTGCATCAATACCGACACGAGACACGAGATACGACACGACACTCTGACACGTTAATTTTAAAAAATGTTAAATTTCGACACGTTTAGATATTATATAATATTTTTAATTTATGTAGTGTATATTATATTTAATATTCAATAATTTAACAAAAAAATAAAACTAAACTTATAATACCCGTTAATTTTACAAAGAAACATAAGATATCCCAAATGTTTATATTAAACTCATTAAAATTGTAATCGTAATCCAACGAATCTAATAATTGAAACTCAAATGCAACGCAATGTAACCCTGGAACCTTTTTTGAGTCTTTGCAACGAGTATTGGAGTGTTTGAGCGTCGGTGAGTGTCGAGAAGTGTCGGACACGTCAGATATTTTGAAGTGTTGGTCCTTTTATAGTTCTAATTACCATTGGTTTAGAAAAAAAAAAATTAAATGAAGAGAAAGAAAAACAAAACAACTTTTTTTTATAACAAAGCAAAACAATTTTTGAATCCAATAATAATTAGAATGGTAATAGAAAAAATTGATATATAAAAAGTATTATTTAAATTAGGAAAAAACATTTATCGTTTTTAAATGATATAAGTTTATATCCTTTTAGATTCTAAATGTTGATTTTCGTCCATCTACGGTTATAATTTATTTGATTAAAATTATGAATTAATTAATAATATATTTAACCCATTAAGTTTGACTCAATAGATTATAACAGTTGATGAACGGAAATCAACGGTTATGATGTAGAAGGATATAAACTTATATCCTTAATAATTGATATTATTCGCTCTAAATTAATATCGTGTCGTTGGTCAGTTGACCCTTAGATGACCACTGAGTGATGCTTATGCAACCTTGCATTTCTCTTATATCGACTCTCAACTCATAAGCCATAACGCTTTCTTTCTCAACTTCAATCCAACACTTAAACATTGCGACTCCTATAATTCATTCATGGTCAGTCATAGTCATAGGTTATGCTATTATGGTTTGTTTGTTTGTGTTTTGTGTTTCCTTTTTTTAATGTTAATTGTTCCCTTTGTATGTCTTTTTTTTTCCCCATACTTGTTCTGTTTCAAAATCTCTGCTTATGACTGTTTTGGTTTGATGAACAGAGCCATTATTGGAAGCCGTTTCGGTGTCTGTGAGTGTTTTTTGCTGCCATGGATCCAAACTTTTGTGGAAGCAGGTACGAATGGGATGATGAAGGGAACATTGTGATAATCTCTGATTCAAACGATTGGGATGTCAACGGACACCACCGGAACTTCGTTGATTTTACAAGCTCTGATGCTCCTTTTTATGAACCCGGTGCGGATCCACTTAGTTTTGCTCCGTCAGAACCGGTTGTTTCTTCCGCGGATGGCCCCTTTGCAGCCATTGCCACGGTGGCGGATCCTTCTCTTGAAGACACAGACTTTTCAGAAACCTTCAGGTACATAAACCAAATTCTTATGGAAGAGAACTGTGAGAGCAAACCGTGCATGTTTTATGACCCTATGAGTCTGCAAAACACTGAGAAATCATTCTATGATGTTCTGAAAGCAATAGAGCCTCTTTCCCCTAATCAACACCCTCTTGACATTCTTGAGGGGAATTGTTTTACTACTGTTTCTGGGAGCAGTGCTATTTCTAACAAGATGAAGCCCCCTCCACCTGATGCACCTATTTCTGGTGATTCTTCTTTGCATTCCATTTCCCACACGCCCTCTCAAGTTGTTTCACCGCATGATTTGAGTAATATTAGTGATGGTGTGTTCGATATGGATTCTTCTGTGAGCAAGCTCTTGGCTCAAAATATCTTTAGCGATGTAGACTATATGTTGCAGTTTAAAAGAGGGTTAGAGGAAGCTAGTAAGTTTCTTCCTCAAAGACCTCAGCTTTTTACTGGTTTGGAGAGCAGCACTGTCTCTCCTGAGCCAAAGCGAGAGGATGCTATAAGGGAGAATTCACATGGGTGCAAGAGTAGAAAGAATCATGAGCGCCAAGGTGATGATGGTGAAGAAGAAGGAAGAAGCAACAAGCAGTGTGCTGTTTGTGCTGAGGAGGAGAGTGAAATATCTGATATGTTTGACCGTGTTTTGCTTAGTATTGAAAATGTTCCACTGTGTGCTGAACAGCAGGATGTATCAGTCATAGATAGTAGTAACACACACTCAAGTGAACATCCACATTCATCTAATGGAAGGAAGTCTCGTTCCAAGAAACAAGGCAGGAAGAAGGAAACCGTGGATTTGAGGACCCTTTTGGTTCTATGTGCACAAGCTGTGTCTGCCAGTGACACCAGGACTGCTAATGAGCTGCTAAAGCAGATTAGGCAACATTCTTCACCGTTAGGTGATGCATCACAGAGGTTGGCTCATTACTTCGCCAATGCCCTAGAGGCACGCTCTGTTGGCGCCGGTGCTGGAACACAAATATTTTATATGAGCCTCAAGAAGTTCACTGCTGCTGATTTCTTGAGAGCTTACCAAGTTTTTATATCTGCTTGCCCTTTCAAGAAATTTGCACATTTCTTTGCAAATAAAGCTATTATGAAAGCAGCTGAAAAGGCCGAAGCCCTTCATATTATTGATTTTGGTATCCTATATGGTTTCCAGTGGCCAATTCTCATCAAGTTTTTATCAAATAGATGTGGGGGGCCTCCCAAGCTACGCATCACAGGAATAGAGTATCCCCAAGCTGGCTTTCGTCCCGAAGAAAGAATTGAGGAGACTGGTCGTCGTCTAGCTAACTATTGCGAGCGTTTCAATGTTCCCTTTGAATACAAGGCCATAGCATCACGAAACTGGGAAACCATTCCAATTGAAGACCTTGAAATTAAGAGCAATGAGGTACTTGCTGTGAACTGTTTGGTAAGGTTTAAAAATTTACTCGATGAGACAATTGAAGGGAATAGTCCCAGAAACGCGGTTCTGAATTTAATCAGGAAGATAAATCCAGATATTTTTGTTCAATCCATAATAAATGGATCTTACAATGCCCCTTTCTTTGTGACACGCTTCAGGGAGGCACTGTTCTATTCTTCTGCAATTTATGATATGCTTGATACTCTCATATCTCGTGACAATGAATGGAGGTTGATGCTTGAGAGAGAGTTTATGGGCCGAGAGATTATGAATGTTGTAGCATGTGAAGGTTTTGAGAGGGTTGAGAGGCCCGAGACATACAAACAATGGCAGGCTAGGAATGCAAGGGCTGGTTTTAGGCAGCTCCCACTGGATAAGGAGCTAATGTCCAAATTTAGGGATAAGTTAAGAGAATGGTACCAGCACCATAGAGATTTTGTCTTTGATGAAGATAACAACTGGATGCTTCAAGGTTGGAAGGGCCGCATTTTGTATGCTTCCACTTGTTGGGTTCCAGCATAATGATATGTTACTGAACTCTTATGTCTGTTTCAGAACTCATACTGGATTAAAGGTATGATTCTAACAATCACTTATAATATTTCCACTCTTATAGTTCCTTCTTTTCCCCTGTTAAGTTTTGGGTTATAATCCTAGTAATACTTAGCTGTTACGTGGGTTATTACTGCATGTATGATGTAACAATGAAAAGCTTATTGTATTCTATTGATGGTTTCAGGTCCTGGTATATGTGCTATGCCCTATTTGCTTAACCTTCAGAGATTGTGATGAATATTCTTCTCAGCTTTGCACTATGCAAACTCTGTAAAATTGTTGCGGATCTTCTTCCCAGCTTTCCACCAAATCCTACAACGATCAGGAGAGCCTGTTAGTGTAGGAATTCCCTTCTAGGCTTTTAGTTATGTTTTTCTAAACATTAGCAATTAAAATGTTGATACTTTTTCCCTCTCTGACCGACATGTATTATAGGCACTTATATAAATTGGTCAAAGGTTTTTGCAGGATATCTTGGCTACTGAGTTGACATGTTTGATTAATTTGAATTAAATGACTATTTTAATAGTTTTACAGTGACAATTCTTGCTTGTTGTTTCTGTCTTTGAAATTTCATATTAACACAACGTCTATGAAGTCTCTCAATTCCCGCTCAAAGCATCTCAATGGAAATATGGCTTGTAATTTGCTCCACTGGAAGGGAACTTCATATCTGTTGTTGTATAAACTAAAATACTACTTGGATGCAAATGATAACATATGTCAGCTTCACAACTTTTTTTCCTTGACTAAACTTCCCCCACCTAAAATAGAGTTTGAACATCCTAATTTTTTTTTTAATGCTGTAACATTGTTGGGATTCCGTTTGGTTGACTAATTTCGATATTTTAAAATTAGAGATATTATAGGATTGTGTATTGGCCTTTGAAGCTGATGCAATTAAGTGCTTATTTCCTTTCCAAAAGAAAATCTCAAATTCAATTTGCTGTGTGTGACGCATTCTTATTTTAAGTACCAGTGCAAAAGTGATGAGCATTATCTCTTGGTCTGGACCACAAAGCATTGATCAGAGATGAGTTGTAATACTTGTTCTGGACAAGGAAGCTTCTTTCTTTCTTTTTGTGATCTTTATTTTCTTGCTTGCCATTAATTTGCTGCTCATATTGTGAAATCTGCTATATATTTCCTGAGTATAAATGTCTCTCTCTTCTTGACACAACACACTAGCAGTAGCATTCCCCTATCTCTTTGAGGACATTGCACACCACACAGTTTCTTCGCTTTCTTTTCTGTCACCTTATAATTATTGATTATAATGGTTCAAAATGTTTCTTTTATAGGTACCTTCTCTAACATGTTTTGTGCTTGTAAAATGTTGATAAATTTTCTTTCCTTTTTTTAAATGAAAATTCCTTAAAATGTTACATTACATATGTATGTTCTGGGTAACACAGATCTTTTTGACTGCATTCGAGAGAAGTATTGTCCTTTGGTGGTTAAATTATTCAATATGAATATTTTATCTTTCTTTTTAATTCTACTTTGCAACAATTACTGGACTTTTGATTGATTTCTGTTTGGTTTGAAGGATGTTTGTTTTATAAGTGTTCATGTGTGGAACCGAACCCTTAAATACTTCTATCTTGACAATTTATCAATCTTGTTGGCACTGCATCTATTCTTTTGGGTGCTCTTTACTTGGGCTAAGATTTCTCGCAGACACTTGTGAGATTATAGATTACCTCTAGTTTTTATCAATGTATGTCTCCAACGATAGTTCATAAACAGGAGATTAGATGCTGTTTAGTTTCAATTTCAATGTGGTTTAATTTGAAAATTTCCAAGTGGAGACTGTTGTTTACTTATTATTATTTTTTGGTACATGCTTAGTCAACATGTACATCAGAAAGGAGTGCTAGAGTGTTTCATATCAACAATCAAAACTGTGAGAGGGTAAATTTTAAAGGTGAATACATATACATAATTTCGTACATCTCCAATTAGTTTCTTAGCCAAATTGTTTACTCACTTGTATTCACTAGTCTTGAATACATATTCACTAGCCAAATTTTTTAATTGAATCTTCATAAATAAATTTTATTTCATTTAAAAACCATTCCTAGTTTAACTATATATATGTAGAAATTCAAACAAACATAGTTCAATTTGAATGATTTCGATTTCAAAATCAAATCAATTTCATTTCTCAAAAATTCCAAACCATTTAGAATAACAAAATTAAAAAAATGATCTAATTTAATAAATAAAATACCTTACATAAGTGGATCGGTTGGTAGCATGGGGACTGAGTGGTGGCAGAGGACCTCAGTTCGAATCCCACCAACACCATCTGCGGAGGGGCATAAATATCGTAATCTTTGGATTCGCACCCGAATACTGGATTAGTCCCATAGGCTGCTCAAAGAGTCGAACCCGTGACATACCGAAGGTTCTGATTCACTTAGGCGGCTCAAAGAGTCGAACCCGTGGGATACCGGGGGTTCTGATTCACCTCATAGAGGTAATTAGGGTCAGTTTCTAATAAGAAATAAAATACCTTATATAAAATAAAATTCATATAACCAAGATGGATTTGACTTTCAAATAATATTCCTTGATAAAAAATTTATACAACAATGATTTAGTTAATTTCAACATCTTTCTTATTTTGATTCTCTACATGTTGTCATAAAAAAAAAATGTTAAAAAGAACAGGTGTGTAATGATTCTCCCTTCTTCTTTTTTCCACAGCCAAATCTCCTTCGGGAAGATTCGCGTAATTACATGCACTAATAGTCAGAGGGGGCTGTTCGTGTTAATAGCTGTGAATATACATTTCAAAAATCTTGCAATGTTGCGTGCGACGACAATTTCCGTTATTACGATGTATTCCGATATTTATATTATTTGAAATTTCATTAAATATTATTGAAAAATTTATCAATATTTTATCAAAATAATATAAATAAATATATATATATATATATATCAAATAATTTTTTTTGAAGTGTATAAAATATTTTTAATTTGAAAATATAATAATAAATATTTACATTTTATATTTTTTTATAAAATTAATGGATATTATAAATTTAGTTTCATTTTTTATTAAATTATTAAATATTAAATATAAGAGATAATATATTTTTATTATCAATTTTTTCTAATACCATTTCACTATAACTCTCATTACCATTGAATTAGAGGAA
>JAVKPL010013030.1:35000-66589 GCA_032173675.1 Gastrolobium villosum | reverse complement strand
TTCAAATATGTCTTTTCATCTTTTCTGCAGTTTTCAGTGGCAATTATATTTTGAGATTATTTTTCTTTTCTTTTATGAAATATTACAATCGGTTCATCACTTCGTGACTAGTCCGATTCGGGGTAGATCCGGGATTAAGGCTTTAAACCCCTCTCAAAGGTGGTAGCTGAGATTATTTTTCTTATACATATACAAAGAACTGTACATTTTAATTTGTTTGTGCATTTATGTCAAGACATGAATCAAAGGAAAAAGTTCAAAAATCTCCCATGGTATTACTTTGAATCACTTACACCCCTATACATATTTTTTAATCACTTGATCCCCTATGATTTTTTTCCATGCATGTCCTTGCTTAACACTATCAGAAACTTAAGTACTTAACTAAGTGTACCTATTTTATTCTTCTCAGAAGAAGAAATGAAGTGAGATAAAAAAATAAGATTAAATATTATTAAAACTTATAACACTTAATAAAAGAGACTAAAAAAAATAGAAAAAAAATCAAATGTGTCTAAACAAATATTTTTGAATAAAAACAGAAAAAATAAGGTCAAAAATCACAACAGTAACAGAAAATAACCATAATAATTTAAAAACAAATACTTATTTCAATATATATATATATATATATATATATATATATATATATATATATATATATATATATATATATCATAAAAATATTTATGCAGTTAATGCAGATAAGTTATCTGTATTTACTTCCAAAACGACGTCGTTTTGAGATTGAAAAATTAAATAATTATAAGTATAAACTATAATAACCATGAAATAAATTAAAATTGCAAAAATACCATAATTTCTGCCCCAAAACGACGTCATATTAGGTTTATTGCAGATAATTATATGTAGTAACTACAGATAATTATCTGGAGTAACTGCAGATAAAATATGAACCTTATATATATATACTAAGTAGAGATTACAATTTTAAGATCATAAAGTATATAATAGTTGCCAAAGAAAATTTGAAGATTCAAAATACCAATTATATATATATATATATATATATATATATATATATATATGGATTCACATTTTCTGCAGTTAATGCAGATAAGTTATCTGCAGTAAGCGTAATACGACGTCATTTTAGGACTGAAATCATGGTGTTTTTGTAATTTTAATTTATTTCAGGGTTATAATAGTCTTGATATATTTATGATTTTTTAAGATTTAAATAACAAAACGACGTCGTTTTGTTATTGAAATCTTAAAAAATCATAAATATAAAACTATTATAACCCTGAAATAAATTAAAATTACAAAAACACCATAATTTCCTCTCCAAAACGATGTCATATTGAGGTTACTGCAGATAACTTATTTACTGTAACTGCAGAAAAAACGAACCCATATCTATATAGGGCTTATCGTTTCTCAAGTTGTTTGAGATAACTTTATCTCCGGCCACTAAATCATAACCATACAAAGATTGATTAATGGTGATAAAGGAAAAGAGAAAAAAAAAAGAATCATAAATATTCAAAAGTAAATCAATTAATATAAAGAAAGAAATAAACAAAGTTATAAAACGACGTTGTGTCGAGGTAATCGAAGATAAATATATCTCAAACAGTTTGAGAATTTTTTTTTACATATATATATAAGAAAAATATTTCTGCAGTTACTGCCTATGAAGCACCGACACTTCAAAAATGCTAACGTGTCGTGTCCGACACTTCCCGACACTCTCCGACACTCTGACACTTCCCGACACTCTAACACGCGTTGTAGATATTCAAAAAATGTTCAAAAGTAGCGTTGCATTGCGTTTTTAGTTCAAATTATTAGATTCATTGGATTACTATTACCATTTTATTGAGTTTAATACAAATATTTGGGATATCTTATGTTTCTTTGCAAAATTGATGGGTGTTATAAGTATAACTTCATTTTTTTGTTAAATTATTGAGTATTAAATATAATACATTATATAAATTAAAAATAATATTTAATATCGAGACGTGTCCTGACGTGTCCTAACGTGTCGAAATTTAACATTTTTTAGAATTAACGTGTCGGAGTGTCGTGTCGTATCGTGTCTTGTGTCCCGTGTCGGTGTCGGTGCTACATAGGTTACTGCAGATAAGTTATCTGCATTTACTCCCAAAACGACGTCATTTTGGAATTTAATGATTAAAAGATTATAATTGTAAAGACTATAATAACTCCAAAATAAATTAAAATTACAAAAACACCATGATTTTCGGCCTAAAACGACGTTGTATTGGGCTTACTGCAGATAACTTATCTGCAGTTACTGCAAAAAAATGAACCCTATATATATATAGGAAAAGCGGTAGCTATAGACAACCTTATCTAAAGTGGCTGCAGAAATTTTTTTCCCTTTATATATATATATATATAGGGGTAAACATTTATCAAGCAACTTGAGATAAGTTTATCTCCAGCTAGTCCCAAAACTACGTCATTTTGATTAATGAAGGGTATTTATGTAATCTTAGGTAAATTAATGAAGGGTGTTTCAGTAAAATGTATATGATATAAAAATAAATAAAATTACAATAACACCCTTCAATAATTTACCTAGAATTACATAAACACTCTTCATTAATCAAAAAGACGTAGTTTTGGAGCTAGCTGCAGATAAACTTATCTCAAGCTGCTTGAGAAATATTAGGGGTCTTACCCCAAAAGACAACTTTTTTTATTCAAAGTATAAACGACCAATTCAAAAATGATAAATTTGTATCATTTCTACACAATTACATTTATTTTTAAAAATATTATCCCTAATAATAATAATAATAATAATAATTATATTATTTAATACTTATGCATTATCATGTCAATTCATAAATTCATACATTAATACAAGAAAGAGTGGATCCTCTCATGTGTTAATAAATATGATCATGTCATATTATGAAATCATAATCATATAAAGGTAGATCAATGGTGATAAAGGAAGAGAGAGAAAAAAAACTAGGGATATGTAGTTAGTTACGTAATCATAACAATCATAACCGTTGATTCTCTTTTGTATGGCTAGGATTCCTACACATGACATGGTCATCATGTTAATCAACACATGAGAGGGTCCATTTCCATATGAGAATGATCATATCGATTATTGAATATGCATAAAACAATTGTAACCGACATAGCATACAATATATTTTCAAATGCTATTTATAATTTTTCAAAGGGAAATACTTTTCTTACGTTGTAGGAAAGTTGTTATCTCATGTTGTAGAAATAAAAGTATAAATGGGACCCATATGTAAGAGGAGAGAAAAAAAAAGTGGTGGGACCCACCCCTCTTTTGTGTGTGTAGAAAAACTATTTATCTCCTGTAAAATGAGATAAATATATCCCTTTTTCAAATACATCATCTACGGAATGTCATTTCCAATACACAATTGTTTTAGCTGGGAAAGTGTTAATTTCAGGAAAATCTGCATCCTCTTAATGGTCTTTTTCTGAAGGGTGCAGACCACAAAAAGGAGATGGATGCTTTAGGAATATGGTCGTTATTTTTGTTGGCTTTATTCGATATTTTTAGAGCTACTATTATTAATCCATGAATTGATATGAAAAAGTTGTGACAATAACCGCGCTTTGCCTACCAGATCATATATGTTCCTTTGAACTCATTGTCAGAGACGAGTAAAGGAATTCTAGACATTCCACAATAAAGACACTGGAAATTAGAATTTCGCGCCTGTGATTTTGAGTAAACAACGTCGATTTGATTCCCTCAAAGAACGAAGGTTAGGCTTTTTAACCTATCAAACATGCGAAACCCAGAAAGTGAATTACACAACTAAACCAAAATGTGTCAATGTAATACGAACATATGATGACTAAAGAATAATGATTCAGTAACGCAAGTAATAAACATTATCAAATTATTAGCCTGCCCATTAACAATTTCAGGTCTTAGTTTGGTCCCCCATCTCCATGACCGATAGAATTTCACCTCATGATAATTTTCCAAAAAAAAAAAAAAAAAAAAACCGGAAAAATAAGTATCATTCTAAAGAACACAAGTTAATGTCCTTTTTAGTTGATTTACACAAAGTATTATTTGTTATCCACTTTGTGTAAGTCACTAACAGAATACAACTTATCCTTTTGAATGAAACATAGTAAACCTAAAAAAAAAAAAAAAAATCAATCCAATCCTTATTACCCTGCTTGACGGAAATTTTTAATACGCTCCCGTCCTTTCATGGTCCTTCCATTCACGGAGTGACACGTGTATTTTTTTTTTTCTTTATTTCTTTTTTTCTTTTCTCTCTCCTCTCTCCTCAATTTCTTTTTCACTCTCTCTCATCCACCCCACCCTATCCCATATGCACCGGGTGCACTATATTTTATCTCCTGCTTGACATTTTTGAAAACGATACCGAAATCATTTGTGGGGCCTTAATATATAAATAAACCCATGGTTTATTAAGGGGAGCACTCCTATCTTTAAAACTTAGTTTGTGTTAAAGAGTTTGGAATGTGATTGAACCCGTCGTTAACAAGTAACAACCCAACCGCTAAATAATAGAAAAGGTACGAAATCAACAACTCTAATTATAAAGAAAGAGCCGTTCAATGCCGGCAACTTTTACTTTTTCATTAATTAATTTATGGGTTTATGTTTTTTTGACGTGGTAAGACATAAAATTATTTTTTATATGTGTTTTATAATTCTCATGTTGAAGAAGAATTGAAATCTCATATTGTAGAGATAAAAAGCATGTGGGACCCATGTGTTAGAAAAAATTATATGTAGGACCCATGTCAGCACGGAAATCGAAGGATGTGTAGGAAAATTATAATTCTCATGTTGAATGAGAATTATAAAATCCATATATATAACAAATGTGTGGAGCTCACATGGGATAATATGGAACAAAAAGAGAAAGAAAAAAAAAATTAACACAAAATCTTCTACTACTACCAACTCACTACCCATCTAATCACCATTGGATCAACATTTTTTCTTTTTTCAAATTTTTTTTAGCATTCTCTCTCTTTGATTCAATGATGATTAGATAGGTAATGAGTTGGTAATAAAAAATTTTGATAGTAAATTCAGGAGACATCAAATTCTTTATTTATATTCTCCTCTTCTTACACATAGAAAAGAAGAAGAAGATAATGTACTTAAAAAAAAAAGATATACTATTTTTTTTATACCATCTATTTATTTGTGTACTCTAGAATGTATCCTCTTTGTGTTTTTTTTTTTTTTTTTTTGTTTCTCACTACACTATTACATTCCCACCTTCAATTCATGACTCTTAAATTTGGGAGTTAAAGTTTCCTCAGTCCAATAAAATCTCAGATCCTCGTAAAATTCAAAGTTCATACCCAACAACAACACTTTATTCATGCTTTAGGCTAGCAAGGAAGACAAAGCATTTAAAGCTTTAACAAAAGAGTAACGGGGAAAGTATCAATCTCCCAACCTTCCTTATTCCTGGTTTGAGAGAGGAAAATAGGAAAAACGCAAACTTGTCTCAGGAATAAAGTTACAAAACAAATTTTTCTCACAAAGAAATGGACAAAAGAAAAAGAAAAGATTGAACGAGACCATTTATGGGTCAGTGATACCCATCCTCTTGACTGAGATTCAGGGTCTGAATAACACAGAACTTGACAGAATGGTGAAGGTGAAAAAATAAGGGGAACTTTAAAATGTGAAATTTTAAAGGAATGACTTTTTTTCTTCTTATTCTTCTTCATTATGCATAAACGTTCAAATCCAAATAACAAATACTAATAACAGTGACCCGCATATCGATTATCATCATTCTTATTGTATGACAAATTTATATAACAACATTCAAACCCCATTTGAAATCACAAAACATAAAAGTAAAAAAGATGAAAAATTTTAGCCCCTGCACCTAGTAATGGCACTGCAGCCACGGCTGTAAGGGTTGGCCTGGGCCCCACGTCGGCAATTGTAGTAGGAGGCGCCGCGGCGAGAGCACGGAACCGTGTTCCTCTGCAGCGCACCGTAGCTTATGTACTGGCTGGTGGCTAAGATGCGCCGGTTGATCTCTGAGTCCAACTCATACTCCTCCTCCCCTTCCAGGCACTCCGCGATGGACCCCTTGCAAGGTGGCTTCGTGGTTATCCATCTCATTCCAAGGTGGTGGTCTCCTCCGGCGACGGCGGTCGGCGACCAGCTCATTGCCACCAATACGGTGGCGGCGCAAATCATGAGAAAAAGTAAGGAAGATGAGTGGGCCATTTTCTCTGCTTCTTTCTTTCTCGGTTGAGGAATGTTGTCGTGCCTCTTCCTCTGTTCCTTCGTTGTTTTGCTTTTCTTTTCTTATTTTACTTCCAAACGAAGTGAGTTTAAAATTTAAAGACTCCACTGTTAACGAAGGAGGCTCCAGTGGCTTTTATTTACGTACATGCCATTCTGAACAATCGACTTCTGAAAGTTACTGTGTTTGGGAATTCGAGAACACGGTAGGTATTTAATTTTAGGAAAAACTTAAAAAAAAAAATTGTAAATTTCTTTATAATCACTTACAATATTTATGTAATAATAAAGGAAAAAAGGTGACACACCTTATACTGTATTTTTTCGCTCTCAGAAAGAGATGAATCTCTAAATTTTTTTTTCATCTATTTTCTTTCACGTTTCTCTAAGTTAAAATGACGTAATTTTATGAGTTTTCATTTTGTTCTTTAACATGACATAACAAAGTTTCCTGCACATACAACATTGTGTGGGGCTCACATTTTTTAAAATAAAAATTAAGGCACACAAAATAAATCTCTATAATATTACACAATCATTTTTCCTATGACATAACTCTTATAAAACCATAATTTTATATCCTTCAAAATGATACACATTTTTTTCTCGAATAATAAATCCCCATTGCTCACCGTTAACATGACAGCTATGCCTCTTACATCAAGAAGAGGTGGAAAAATTATTTACTTGGCAATTTTAACTTTAATGGATACCTTCCGTGTACCAAAAAGAGAATAGAGGCAGGGGTGGCAAGAAGAGACGTGTGGAGCATCAACAAATATATTATTTGTATTTTTGCAGCTGAATATATGAATCTACAAAATTGAGGAAGGCTATTTTATTATGCCAAGTTGGCTATTTGTATACCTAAGGCCTAAGCTATTTTCCACTTTATATTTAATAGTTAGCGCACGAAAGAAAATGGCTAGCATATTATATTATTGTTGTATTATATTACATTGACCTCATCTTTGTTTCAATTTTACATGCGTGACAAATTATCTTCACATATATGACGCACGTACGTCTAAAGAGTCTATTTTGATGGATGTCAACCAGATCGAGAAGGTCATTTGATAGGTGAGCGTAACAAACCTGCTGAGTAATGGACAACAACTATGTTTTGCATATGAAGGTTTAAAAATAAGAAAAATAGAGAAAGATAGAGATCAAGAAATTATAGTTATTGTTGCTGAATCAATCATACATGAGTGACTTTTGAGAGATGGATGATATAACAAAGTCAAGTAAAAAAGATAAAATAGGCTTAATTCGCGTAGATGTATGTAGCATTTTTGCATGTTCTCGTATATGATGGGGATAAGTTATTTTACTTATTATTTTTTTATCTATCTTTGCCTATCACCCTCCAATTTCGTTAGATCAGAATCTTAATTAATATTTATCTTTCTTTCTCTTATTGAGATTATGATCTAACGATGTTGGAAGATGATAGATAAAAATAGCAAAAAATGTGATAGGTAGAATAACTTATCCCTATAAGATGAATTATCAAATTAAAACTAAAGATGTTAGCTAACATGAAAAAAGAACTTGACTTTCCCCAAGTGCGAGTACGTGGAGAAATCATGCTAAAATATTTAATTTACCTTATGTAAAAAGAAATTTGAACTTGTCCAAAAAGAATAAGAATTATAGGTGCAGCCTATAAAAGTGCAGCCTATAAAGTATAAAACTCTTACCATTATAAAAAATAAAATAAAAGGATGTATATATAAAATTAAAATTTGGACGGTACGTTCATGAGGAATTTTTTACTGATGTCATTTATTTCAATACATTTTTTCTATATAATTGTTTTATCGTTCAGGTTAGTTCTGAACGCGTTGAATAAAAAAACTCTTCAAAATTCATTTCTACTTGTTCATGTTAACACAAATAAATAAAGAGATTTGATTTTCTCATATTACATTAGATTTCAATTCTCATATTGTGACTCAATTAGTGGTGGGTCCCATATTTATTAAAAAAAAGAAAAAGAAAAGAAAAATTTTACACGCAAATCGAATGGCCACTAACGTGAGAAAATATTTTCCCAAAAAAAAATTGCTTCAAAATCTGCGCTTGATACTGCTTTTTCTGAAAATTTACTGATTAATTTAATTAAAAAAATAGTTAATAATGGTTTTTTATATTTTTTTAAAGTTAACGCCCAAGAGTTATGCCCAAATAAACAGTAAGAAATAATAAGAATTTTTATAGGGTCATTTATAGAAATATAAAATTATAAATATAAGTTAGGCAACCAATAAGCTCCAATAGTATTTATCGTTCATGAAAAAAAATAAAAGAATAAACTGATGGCTATTTCGTAGTTATGCACGAAAAATGGTGCAGAGTTGTAATTTCACGAAAGAATGCATAGACTTCTAATTCCTGTACTTTGTTTAGTTGGTAAGGATGAAGACCAGGAGGGAAGGGAATTTTTAAATAAGATAAAAGGAATAAGGGTGGAGGGAGAAAGACAAGTCTCGCATAAGAATCTGTTAACAGAAACACGTTTTCTTAATTAAAATAACAATCAGGAAAAAAAAATTACAATCAATTATAACAATCTTTTTAGCTAACTTAACTGGTATTTTTCATTATCATGACGTAATTAATTTAGTAATATTATATAAATTAATATTAAGGTGGTTTGGGCACGTAATGAGAAGGCCCTTGGATGCTCCTGTAAGAACAGAAGTTTGCTACCAAGAGCTCAACACAAAAAGAGGCAGAGGTCGGCCGAAACTTACTTGGGGGAAGGTAGTAAAACAAGATTTAATGAAGTGGGATATAGATTGGCGGACGGTATATCTTAGAACGGAATGGAGAAAAGCTATTAGTATGGTGGAGGGTTAAACCCGTTGTTATTCCTATGTTCCAGATGGTCCATTTTTAGTCCTTTTCCCCTTCATTTCCCCCGCTTCTTCTTGTCCATTTCTTTTTTACTTTTATTTATTTATATATACTTATATATATATATATATATATATTATTATTATTATTATTTTATTTTTCAACCGTTTTACATCTTTCATTTGGGTTCATCTACCACCGACCCCAATTAATTTGGGATAAGGTGATGTTAATGTTGATATAAAAAAATTCATCATCCAAAAAGTGATTTTTTAATATTAATAAGCAAATTAATAACTGAGCCATGTAATCTCAAGTTACTATCATAATTCATATCTAAAAATAAATTCACATTTAGCGATTTAAAACAAAAAATAGAACCAACACGTATTTAAAATAATTGGATGTTTAGAATGATTATGTATTTGATAAATCAAAAATTAGTTCAAAACAATCTATTTAAAATACACTATTTTAAGAGTAGTTAACCTTTGGATTTGATTATCTTGACAGAGAGAGAAAGACTCAAATTTTATCATGTAATAACTTACCATGCTTTTAGAGACTGTAATAAAGCTAAAAAGGTCTGGCTAATACCTTTGTTGCATCCTCTTCCTCTGATTTTTTCACCTCAAGCTGTTCCAAAGAGTGGATTATCCTCAATTTGAATATAAAGAATACCCATGCCAAGGACTGGAAGGACTTTTTCTTTACCGTTTGTAATTTCTTATGGTATTGGAGAAATAAAGAGCTTCGTGAAGGCTTTGTAAAGAGACCTGAAGACCCTTCTCCTTGTATTGCTGAATCAATTGGAGAGTTAAGGTGTTGTAACAGAAAATGGTTAACAAAAGTTGATCCTATATACCCCTCCATCAGATCCTCCCCTGCCTGGATTGCTCCAACTCAAGGTTCTTTAAAATTAAATGTTGATGGTGCAGTTTCTAATGAGAGAGCTGCATGTGGGGGATTATTGAGAGACTGGGAGGGAAATTGGGTTTCTGGTTTCTCTGTCTTTATTGGTTCCTGCTCCCCTTTGCAAGCTGAACTCTGGGCTATTTTACATGGGTTGGAGTTTGTTTGGAAATCTGGTTGGAAGAAAATTATTCTTGAATCAGATTCTGCTCAAGCCATTGGCCTTCTTACCATGACTGGTAATGACACTCGAAAGCTACCTCTGGTAACTAAGATCCGAGCTGCTCTCAATAAGGATTGGTCTGTCTTGTTGAAGCATATTTCTAGGACCTGTAATCATTGTGCGGACTGGCTAGCGAAGAAAGCAATGGATGATCCTTTTGGTTTATCCACTATTACATCCCCTCACAGTGAGCTACTTAATCTTCTTACTGCTGATATGCTGGATCCGGGAATCATCACTCCAGCTGCAAGATGCTGAGTTTGTTTCTTCTGAGTCGATGGTTTTTAGTTTTTTTTTTGTCTTGCTTTTTCCTGTTATTGTTTGTTTTCTTTTGTTTCGTTTTGTCTGTTTCGTGGGGCAATGCCCCCATGTATTTACCAAAACCAAAAAAAAAAAAAAAAAATCACATCTTTTACTTTCCAACAAGACCATATCTTGTTATTAAGCAATAGGAGATAATAGAAATCCTTATTATTTTAGTCTACTTTTTTAAAAAACAAGCCATGTAATTTTTAGATTATACGTTTTAAGTTAATTATTTGTATAAGATTTGTAATTTTAAATATTTTATCTTTTAATATATATTTTAAGATTATACTAAAATTAATCATGCATAAATTTATAATTAATATATTTTTAAATATATAATCTCTTATTTATATGTCTACACAATGTGATTTATGCTTGTTAGTAAAAAATTTATTAAGAGGGACATGTTAATTTGCAAAGCTGAAATTACAATTGTCCTCTAGTGATATGCTCTAATTTTCATGTGAAGTGGGGAACTAAGTCACTAACAATAGAAATTTTAAGCTTGGGAATTCTACTCCATGCCCCGTTTGTGGGAGGAACTAGATTTAGGGTTAATTTTTCTCGTTTTATTAAGTTGGTAAAACATGTCAGCTCGTCGGCGACTGTTGGTTGGGTTGGTCAGTTTTAAACAGATGGTTGAAAATATCAACTCATCTAATTTTATGATGTGCGGGGTCAATCTGATTAAAAATAAAAAGTAAAAAATAGTATTTTATGACTTTTGTTGTATTATTTATTTTTATTTTATATCCTGTTCATTTTTTCAATTTCAAACTTAAATGTTTGTTAATGTTTAGTCTCTTGGTCTCTAAGAATTTATTTTTGTCGTATGGATAATCTTTTGCTATAAATTAAATGTTTTTTATTTTATCTTTTTTTGGGATAAACTACATATATACTCCAAAGATAATTTTGTTCGAGCCGAGAACATTTACATTCACATTATGGTAGGGCTAACTCTTCCAAAGAAACTTTTTACATTAACAATGACTTGAATCCAAAATCTTTCTTAAGCGGAATCAAACATGTATCACTTGAACCAAATTTTTTTTTTTTTATCCTTTTTTATCTTTTGTCATGATAAATAAAAGGATTTTATAGCTCTCCTAAAAACTTCTGTAGCAACACTACGATAGAGTTCCAAACCCTGGTGTTTTTTTTTTTTTTTTTAAAGTAATTGAGACTCACTTGTTTGTGTTTTTTTTTTGCACCCAATAAAATCGTACAGTCATTGCAGAAAATTTGCACCCTAAATAAAATATTACTTGACACACAAAAAAAACATGCATATTAACTCATACCAACTCGAAGGTTGATCCACTTTAATATGCTTTATTAGAGGGTGAGTGAGGATGGGCTGACAGATTGAAATTTTCAACGTAACCTACCAAAACAAGTAGGTTAAATAGACTAACCTAACATACCAGGCCCATTTTGCCGCCTTGATATTCTATCTTGCTCCATTTTACATTTTTCTTTTAAATAATTTCATTTTTAGTTTTTATTTTAAATCGGCCTTACAATTCAAATTCATGGGCTGACGTGAGAATAGTAGAGGAAAATTTATTTTTTTATCGAGGAATCGCGATTTGCAAAAATATGATGAAAACATTCGGTTTATGATAATATTTAAAAATTAAAAATTTTAAAAAATTCAGTTTCCTGGGAATCTTATAAAATGCTGCGTACCAAACGTCTTAAGGGGCGTTTGGTACGCGATATTTTCTAGGATTTCCAGGAAACTGAATATTTTCATTATATTTCTGAAAATTGAGATTTCCGGATAAAATTTCTTTTCTCCTCTCCCAAACGTCTCCTAAGTGGTATCAAAACAATGAGATAATGGTTTATAAAAAATAAAATAAAAATAAAAATAAAAAACATGAGATAATGAGCAAAACGATTATGACTCACTTTCTCTTACATTTTCAAAAAAATAATATATTTTTAACTATATATATCCTTTTTCACCTTGTATAGAGCTACCGTACCATGTTTCAAAAAAGAGAGAGATACCGCCTACCGTACCATGTATACAATCCCCTTATCTTGGTTATCTTTGAGATATGCACATGATAACTCTTTAAAGATATCTGGCCCATGTCAGTAGTTCTAAAAATACCTCTATAATAATAGGGTTTTATATTTTCATTTAACATGAAAATTTGAATTTTCCTACACATTTTTTGATTTTCGTGCCAATGTGGATCATACACATAATTTTTTCTAACAATACGGGTCTCACATGCCTTTTATCTCTACAACAGTTGAATGAGAAATATAAAAACAATAATAATATGCTTCATTCTCGAATGAATACATATTAACCTCTGTTATACTAACAATTCAATTTTGTTACTAATAAAGTCTATTTTATTGATTAATTTTATTAGTTTAACACTTTGATATATATTTTTAGTTATGTGAAAGAATGAATGAATTTTAAGATTATAATTGATTTTTGTATAAATTAAAAGATATTCATCATAGCAAGGAGCAAAGGTAAGAATGCAAGGTAAAATATTTTTCTTGTTTGGGTTGAGTTCTGATTTTAGTTAAGCGTGAGGGGGTTGGGTTGGGTGTAAAAAAAGTCACCCAGCTTATCAGTCCCATTACCAAAGCCTACAAAATATCACGTGAAAATTATTTATCTTTCTAAATGACACAATTTATATCCTTTCACTTTCACAAAGAGGTGGGACCCACACCTTTATTTTTTTTATCAACTCTTTCTCCTATTTTATCTATCTCTTTCTCTCTCTTAAAATGACACAACTTTACGTCCTTTAAAATTATACGCAATTTTCCCAAATACCGCACATAGTGACATAACTAGCTTGTTTGAGATACATAGATGGTGGGGATACCTTTGGAGTGTGGGGGAAGTGAGATGAATAGGAAATGGGGGGAGAATATTAATTATTGAGACTGACAACTAGAAGTAGCGTGAGCCTAGAAAATAAGGACAGAAACAGGAGGGGAATTACCTGCACCAAGACGAAGATGTTAAATACAGAATAGATCCACCAGACCACGACAAAAAAAAATAAAATTATTATTTAAATTTTTATTTTTACCAATGTGTCATCATCATATGATTAGTCTCATACTCAAAAAATTAAAATTTGTGAGATACTTAGTGTCGAGAAGATAATTATGATAGATATAAAATAAAAAATCTCGCAGTAGATTTACTTTTTTTTTTAAGTTTTTTTTTTTTTTGGGTAAGCTTCTTTAAAGTTTTAATTTCGACTCTCTACAAGCATATCCATTTAAAATTACACAAAACCTTGATAATATAAAAATGCGATTTTGATTTTGTGTGTTCCAATGCTAATGGGTAAAAACAACTACATTCCCACACTTCTAACAAAATGAAAAAATTAAGATCAAGAATAGTTAGGAATCGCAGAAGAATAACTCAATTAAAATTTAGTTTATATAATAATAATTTTTTTTTATAAACTTATATAA
Organism: Gastrolobium villosum; assembly: GCA_032173675.1. Classification (NCBI taxonomy): domain Eukaryota; kingdom Viridiplantae; phylum Streptophyta; class Magnoliopsida; order Fabales; family Fabaceae; genus Gastrolobium; species Gastrolobium villosum. The sequence goes on along the minus strand of JAVKPL010013030.1, from coordinate 52,544 downwards.
TAAATTCAATATTATAACATTGTACCGATAGAGATACATAAGATGTGTCTCATTGAGGAGGATGAAGTATCTTGATATATGGGGTGCTCATAGTGGCAATTAATGATAGAGACCAAAGCACTAGTGAAGCTTCCCATGATGTGCATAAGAAGGGTGTGTGGAAGTGGCTAAGATAGTTCTCAATGGTAACAGCACATGAAGTTGAATGGAGGAGAAGAAGCACCCTCCTCAATGTGAGAGGGGGTATTTAGAGTGGGGGCTCTAGTCGACCTACCAGCCTAACTTTTTCAGGCTAGGCATGCTGAACCCCTGCGAGTGTGCAGGGGAAGCAATGTGCATGGGGAAGAAGAGGAATCTTATGTTGCCTCCTAGCAGTGTTTAAAACCCCGCCCGCCATCGACTAGGCCGAGGTCAGGGGGTCACGGGGTCACTATGCTGACCCAGTTTTATATATTAAAAAAATATAAATATATATATATCATACATGGAAATTTTAAAACATAAACCACCAATAATCAAATATTCAAAATATACTAACATAATTCACCAATTACAACCACAAATCAATATTACACAATCTAATTGAAGTATCAAGATATCAAAGTACGAAACTCATATCTTAATGGGATCACTAAGCTACTAATCTAGGTTCATATATTAATCTACTAAAATTTAACCTATTTAAAATTGTCTTAAAATCTTTTATATCTGGATCTCTGATTTTGCTTTTTAACAATTTTTATATATTTTCACATATTTATGTTTATTTTTGTGGTACATATTTACACACATTTTAACAAGGAAAAATATTTTTTCATGTTCTGATTCTTCGATTTGCGTGTAATTTTTTTCTTCATTTTTTAATAAATGTGAAGCCCATCACTAGTTGAGTCACAACATGAGAATTCAATTCCCATGCAACATGATAAAATTAAGCCCTTTTAACAACTTTGTATATTTTTTAATCTCCTCATAAATTATTTCTGAAGCATTATTTTATGTGGGGAGTGTAATCTCCCAAGTTCCTTCTGAAAATATGTTGGGGAAGCAGTCGCTACTCGCACCTTACTTCCACATTACATCCACCACACTACTAATTATTGCTCTCGTTCCTAAAGGCACACAGCCCAAGTATTCAAAATAAGACCAAGGTTCCCCCCTATTAGTTTATGCACTGTGGTACACCAAAAAAGTTCCGAAGTCTTGGTTGGTCGTATGCAATGCATTATGAATAATATTATAAACAATAACCAAAGTTCCTTCATCCAGGCTGGCTCATATCTGACAATATATTGTGATAGCCCATGGCATGATGCACTACCTAATGACAAAAACATCTGAGTAACAACACCAGATGGCTCTAAAAATTGACACGAGTGAGAAGTGTCATCACTTATTGTGAAACGAGGGTATAACCTTCCTTCTTAAGTAGCTGGAACATCAACAACATTGTAAAATGTTTGTATAAGTACAAGTTCAACATTATTATATAGACCAGCCATCGAAGATTTCGCACTGCTCCTCATAATTTAAGAGTAGAAGTGGGTTTTATTGCTCCTATGCAAAATTTGGAATGTTGTTACAACCAATTACCACGGCTAGTGTATCTGTTAATACCGAAGAAATGCGTTACAACTTTATGAAATCTTCTTGTCACTTTAGAAAAAAGCTTTATTTAACCACTCTTCTCGAATAATGAGATTGGTCTAACAACTAATTTATTATGAGACAAAACGGTATCTAACATTTGTGTCAGAATTTTAATTTATTAATTTTACCTTTTTAGCTGACTTCAAACTGTTTTCCGGCATGCGGATCCTCAAAGCATACAATTTGGTTCTTTTTTTTGGGAAATATTTTGTTTCCTTTTTATTTTCAACCAAATTAGAAAGAAGAACTGTTGAGTGCAGGACGTTCATTGCATACGAGCGAATCATCATTGATCACATTCTAGTTCAGTCGTGTCATCATTAGATGTGCTTGGCAAAAATAAAATTGAGGATTTCACCATTTCATTTCTAAACATATTTTATTGCCAAAACTTGTGTGTTTTACTCCCATCACTACAACTAAAAGGTTAAATCTATGGGTTTATCATCTATAATTTAACATGGTCAGATAAAATTTCCTATACTCACAATATTTTGTGAGGCCCGCAGCAAAAAAAAAAAAAAAAAACTCCAGCATGCAAAACAAATCTCTATAACATAAAAGAAACATTTTTCCTACAACATAACTCTTCTAAAACCCTAAATCTATTTACTAAAAAAAGAAGAAGTTAAATCTATTTGCTAAATAAACTTGGTATTTTGAATGTGTTGCTATTATATTCAAAAGAAGCCTTTAAATAGGCAAACCAATACAAAGGCTACGTACTGGAAAGAGGAGCAAAACAAACTCTTACAAACAGAATCTCTAAGATCCTAACAATCTCCAATATCTAAACTCCTAAACAAATATTATAAACAGAATCTCTAAGATCCTAACAATCTCCAATATCTAAACTCCTAAACAAATATTATCTATAGTTACAAACAGAATCTCTAAGATCCTAACAATCTCCAATATCTAAACAATCTAATATCTAAATCAATTAACAATCTCCAATACTCCCCCTCAAGTTGGAGCATGTAAGGATGAAATGCCCAACTTGGGAAGAAATCCAAGGAACGTGCGCTGTCCTAAGGCTTTGGTGAACAGATCTGCAAGCTGGGCAGAGGAACGAACATGAGCAGTAACTATGGTATTTGCCATGATATGGTCACGCACAAAATGACAATCCAATTCAATATGTTTCGTTCTTTCATGGAAAACTGGGTTTGCAGCTATATGTAAAGCTGCCTGATTATCACAAAATAATTCCATAGGAGTCGAGTGAGAGACACCAAGGGCGGCAAGGAAGGATTTAAGTCAAACTAGTTCTGCGGTAGCGGCTGCCATTGATCTGTACTCCGCTTCGGCTGATGAACGAGAGACAGTTACTTGTTTCTTCGTTTTCCAAGAGATTGGTGAACTTCCCAACATAATAAAGAAGCCGGTAAGAGATCTTCGAGTGAGGGGACACGACGCCCAGTCTGAGTCGCAGTATGCATGGATTTTAAGATCACAATCTGAGCGCAAAAGGAGGCCCTGTCCAGGATTTAGTTTAACGTACCTGAGGACCCGTATGACTGCTTCGAAGTGTGCTTGTTTAGGATGCTGCATAAATTGGGAGAGGATATGAACCACATAGCTCAAGTCTGGCCTTGTAATGGTAAGGTAAATTAACTTCCCAATCAGTCTCCTATATCGTTCAGGGTTCTCACATGTTGGCCCTTCCTCCAAAGCCAGGCGATGATTTTGCTCGATAGGAGAATGTGATGGTTTGCATCCACTAAGACCTGCCTCAGAAAGAATGTCTAAAGCATACTTTCGCTGACATAAGAACAAGCCCTTCTTGCTACGGGCAATTTCGATACCCAAGAAGTATTTCAAGTGTCCCAGATCTTTGATTTTGAAGCACCGATTGAGGTAGGCTTTCACGTCACTGCATGCTTGTGTGTCATTCCCTGCCAAGATGATATCATCTACGTACACTAAAAGGGCCAAGAAAGTGGCTCCTCTTTGAAGTGTAAACAGTGTGTAGTCCGCTCTTGATTGGACAAAACCATACGTTGTCAAGGATGTGCTCAGTTTGGAGAACCAGTTTCGCGGAGATTGTTTCAAGCCGTAGAGAGATTTGTCAAGACGACATACCTTATTGTTTGAACCATTGCTGAAACCTGGTGGAAATCGCATGTAAACTTCTTCGCTTAGATCGCCATTCAGGAAAGCGTTGTGCACATCAAGTTGGTGTAAGTCCCAGTTTTTAGCAGCTGCTACTGACAGCAGCGTCCGAACACTCACCATCTTCGCAACGGGTGCATACGTCTCGCTGTAGTCTTCTCCGGCAATTTGATGGTTTCCGGCGATCACTAGTCGTGCCTTATAGCGTTCCACAGTTCCATCAGATTTATATTTAATTTTGTAGACCCATTTGCTTGGAAGAGCATGTTTTCCTGGAGGTAATTCAGAGATGTGCCAAGTGCCATTATCCTCCAATGCATTAATTTCTAATCTCATGGCCTCCACCCATCGTGAGTCATTCATGGCTTCGCGAAAGTTTTTAGGTTCTTGACCTGCATCGATGGCTGCAACAAAAGCTCGATGTTGCGCAGAAAAATTATTCAAACTAACATAATTACTCATTGGATACTGAATACCTGAGGTGAGATTGGTGTGGACGGTGGGAGGTGAATGTGTTTCAGCCATATGACACGCGTAGTCCTGCAGGTAGGAGGGCGGCTTTCGTGCACGTGGTTGACGTCGAGGAGAGGAGTGCTGCACTGCATGTTCCGTTGTAATCGGACGATCTTCTAATGGAGGCTGGAAAGCTGTTATATCAGGACTTTTTTCCAAACGAGAGTCACTCCCCCTTTCCTCCGAAACTGGTTCCTCAAGAATTGGAAGTTCAGAAGGTTGTTCTCTCACCATAGTCTCCTTGTCGATTGCGGGTTGTGCTGGAGGTGAGTTAGGCACAGGCTCATCTCTTGGTTTGGCTTGAAATGGGAATATATTTTCTTGAAAGGTAACATCCCTTGATACAAATCGTTCTTGTGTTTCCAAATCCAGCAATCTCCAACCTTTTTGTCCAGTGGGATACCCAATGAAGGCACAACGTCGTGACCGTGAGGCAAATTTGTCATGAGGTTTGGGTCGGGTGTTAGCATAGCACAAGCATCCAAATGTGCGCAAGGTACTGTAATCTGGTGCTTCTCCATTTAGTACTTCATGAGGTGACTTTCCTTGAAGGATTTTTGTGGGTGTTCTGTTGATCAAATGCGCTGCAGTGAGGACGCTTTCTTCCCAGAATTCAACTGGCATATCTGCATGAAAGACCAATGCTCTTGCCACATTAAGAATATGTCTATGTCTCCTTTCTACCCTACCATTCTGCTGTGGTGTATAGACACACGTGGTTTGCTGCAAAATTCCTTTCTCACTAAGGAGCCTCATTATTTTATTGGATTTGAATTCCGTCCCATTATCAGAACGTATTGTTTTCACACTCTTACCAAATTGATTAGTTACCATAGCCAGGAATTTACTTACTCGATCATAAGTTTCACTTTTGTCTGCCATCATATATACCCACAAACTCCTACTAAAATCATCCACAATAGTTAAAAAATAATGAGCACCCGAGAAAGAAGAAGTCTTGTAAGGTCCCCAAGTATCACAATGCACTAAATGAAAACAATCCTTACTTCGGGAATAGCTTAAAGGAAACACAGATCGAGTTTGCTTGGCACGTTGACAAACTTCACATGCCTTATTAATTACATCTTTATTCAAAACAAAATTAAATTCTGGAATCAAAGATAATGCTTGATATGACGGGTGTCCTAGCCTGTTATGCCACAACTCCACAGATTTTCCTGCTCGAACTGTTGAAGCTGAAGCACGCGTGGACTGAAACACATATACTCCATCACTAAGTTCACCCAAACCAATCTCCCTCTTCAGCATTAGGTCCTGCAAAGAACAACTTTTATCAGTAAACGTCACTATATTTCTGTTGTGTTTCAACAATTGCGAGACGGAAATCAGGTTACATCTCAATTGAGGCACATATAACACATTTTCCAGATCTAATTGTCCATCAAGTACAACAGTTCCTTCCTTTTTTGCACACGTGACAGATCCGTTTGGCAAGGTTACACACAAAGGTTGAATATTTGTGATTTTTTGTAAAAGGTTTAAGGACCCTGTCATGTGACGAGAGGCTCCACTGTCCACAAGCCATTGGATATGAGTATTCTTACCAGAGAGTTTTTCACTTGATGACCGTGGTTGATCGATCAGTGCCATCAACTTGTTGACAATTTCTGGTGTCAGCATCGAGTTTGTAGTGACCTGCTGCGGGGTGTCAGATGGCTGAGACATCACACGTTGGTTGTTATCCCAAGTCACCGCTGCATGCGCATGCTCCTGCATATAACGTCCCCCCGAACGTCCTCTTCCTCGCCCTCGTCCACCGGTTCTATTTGGTGGGAATCCAATGATATTCCAGCACTTGGAAGGATCGTGGTTAGTTTTTCCACAGTGAGGACATGGGAACCGTTCAGTCTGTTTTTCAAAGGGCACACGTTGCACTGTTTTCTCCATCTTCTCCTTGGATTCAACACGCGATGCATAGCCCACCACGTTCGCTCTTTCTTCTTGATTACGCGCTATGTTACGGTGAGTTTCTTCTTGTGTAACCGTGGCATACACTTTGTTCACAGAAGGCAGGGGCGAGCTATTCAATATTTGTGACCGTAAGTTGCCAAATATGGCTTCGTCCAAACCCATAAGAAATTGGTAGACTCGGTCATGTTCCCTCTCTTCTTCAGTCTCCTTCGCGTATGCACATTTATCTCCACATGCACACGCCTTGCGAGCTTTGCTCCCTTCAAGCTCGTCCCATATTCCTCGCAGCTTTGTGTAGTATTCTCCCACACTGCTGCCAAGTTGTTTTATATTAGCCAAGCTCGTTTTGAGCTGGTACTGACGGGAGAAATTTTCCACAGCATACCTTTCTTTTAGGTCGTCCCAAAGATCCTTCACCTCATCAAAGCATTTGATGAATGGTTGGAGCTTTGGGTCAATGGTGTTGTGTATCCAGCCATTGATCATCGAGTTACACATCTCCCAAGCTCGCCATTCTTCTGCGTCTTCCTCGTCTGGTTTCTTCACGACTCCGGTTATGAATCCCAACTTATTTTTGGCCTTAAGTGCGTTTTTCATGAGCTTAGCCCAATTTTCGTAGTTGGCCTCTCCGCGCAGCAATACAGTTGTAAGCAAAATGCCTGGGCTATCTGAGTTTGCCAGGTGATACGGGGACGCCGGGTCCGACGGCTTCAACTTGCTGGCTCCTTCTCTGGCCATACTCGTAGGGCTAGCTTTCACACTTGTCTTCACAAACTTTGCGGAAAGCGTGGTTTATCAGGAATGCTCTGATACCAAAAATAAACTTGGTATTTTGATTGTGTTGCTATTATATTCAAAAGAAGCCTTTAAATAGGCAAACCAATACAAAGGCTACGTACTGGAAAGAGGAGCAAAACAAACTCTTACAAACAGAATCTCTAAGATCCTAACAATCTCCAATATCTAAACTCCTAAACAAATATTATCTATATTTACAAATAGAATCTCTAAGATCCTAACAATCTCCAATATCTAAACTCCTAAACAAATATTATCTATAGTTACAAACAGAATCTCTAAGAAACAATATTCTATCTAATATCTAAATCAATTAACAATCTCCAATACAACAATCTCCAAATCTCTAAGATCCTAACAATCTCCAATATCTAAACAGAACAGAATCTCTAAGATCCTAACAATCTTCAATATCTAAACAATCTAATATCTAAATCAATTAACAATCTCCAATATTGCTAGACCCAACAAAAAATCCAATATCTAAACAATCTAATATCAAAAAATTTATAAATATAATTTTCGGTAAGTCAATAAGAGTAATTAACATTAATTTTCTGTAAGTACTAATTATGCCTTCTCAAAACCAGAACCGGTGATGCAAAACACTTAACTCAAATGCAATAGGAATTAGGAAGTGAAGCAAAGAATATCTATAAATTTTCTAATTAGTAAAGGAGCACTGTAGGGTCAAGACAATTGGGCCATCCCAAACTCAAAATAATCTATTGATAAAGAGGGTCAAGACAAAAAAAAAAAAAAACTATTGTAAAATGAGCTATTGAAATAGTAGCATAGTCCCTCCAAGTTACAAACTTAAGAGGCCTCCATATGGACCAAAACCCATTTTAACGCCTTTATTAAAAAGTTGCGTAAGCTGACATTTATACTTGAAATCAACCATTTTATCTTCTGATAAGGTTTCCAATGGGGAACGGAACTGTGAGGCTTATATAAGAAGGTGGATTGGATCATGGATAAAAGGAATCAGGTTCCTCTAAGGAAAATAAATTGATAATGACAACAGAGAATATACAACTAGGCCAGGATAACTTATTGATTAGCTACTACCATTAAATTAAACGTTATATTAAGCTTCCACGTTACTATTCTTCTGTTATTCCCTACGATTTTCTAGATTATTCCACGTTACTATACATGTATAACAGCTCAAATCTCAATTGAAATATACGCATAAAAAATTGAAGTATAGCACCTTCTCTTTTGGATCAATGTCATCATTGTTACAATGTTTTAATTTAACTTTCCTGAACGAACCGACAAGAAAAAGAGAAAAATGTCATCTGCCTAAACGAAATCCAATGCAAACTGCAACTCCCCAACACCAGAAAAAGGAAAACTAGTTTTTTTTTCCCCCTTAAAGAAAGAGTTGCTTTTAATATCAACGTGGACTGTGGAGTCTAGCTGCCTCTTAACAAGAGGAGAACATAGAAAGTTAAAGAAGCAATTATATAAATAAATAATTTTTAAAAGAATATGTAGGTGTGTGTTCACACACCAAGAAAGTCTTCGCTCAGGGGCAGCTGAAAACTATGCTAACTGGCAGATCAGAAGCAAAGGAAGGAAAAATTCATCATGCAAAACAGCTACTAATTCATTTCAAAAGGAAACCTTTTCCAATAAGGTAATGGTTATTTTTAACGATATTTTGAATCAGAGACTTGAGCTTTTTGAGATACAACAAACCAAGACAGTTTTCATTCTCCTTTAAAAATGTGAATTTCGATTACCAAAAAAATAAATAAAAAAATGTGAATTTCCCCTAACAAAACATTTAGGCCTCATTTTAACGAGCTTTAAAAAAAATACTTTTTATGATTTGTTTTTTTATAGAATAATTTGTATAAAAAATTAAAGTTATTTTATGTTTAGATGAATCACATAAAAAGTATTTTTAAATAAAAAAATTATTTAGATGTTAAAATTAATAAGTACTTTTTACATATAAAATTACTAAATATGTGGTGCCAGTGGAGTGAAGTGGTTGGAGCATGATATTAGGGTAAAATTAAATTTTTAAAAAAATATTAAACTTTTAACTTCTATTTTTTTATTAGTAAGGAATCCTGATTTCTAAAAAAAGCATAATTTTATCTTTTTTTTAAAAAAATTGCTATCCAAATACGTAAAATTCTTTAAAATAACTTTTAAAAAAAAAAAAATTCTCTAAGAAGAAAAACTCAGCCAAATGCACACTTAGCCTTCTTATGGAGGTTGATTTTAATGGCCCCTCCAACTCCATACAACCAACGAGGAGGAATGATTAAACCTCATAAAGGAATCCATAATCACTTATGTCTCTGTGATTTTTTTCCTCTCACATGTGTCCCTGTGTTTAGTAAAAAATAAGAAATCACATGGACATATGTGATACAAAAATATACTATTTTACAAACCACAAGGGCATATGTGATAAAAAAATCACAGGAACATAAGTGATTCTGGAGTAAACCACAAGAAGATTGAACTTTTCCCAAGATTTTATTACCAATTTAACAAAAATTAATAATTCTATGATGTATCTTATTTTTGTATGCCGTATTTAAACGTTTAAAAGTTAAATAAAATATATATTTTTTCTGTGTACCCTTATTATTTAAGTACAGTACGTAGTGATTCAACTAAAAAATGGTTAAATCTTATCATTTCACCCTTTTGGACCTTTTATTTTTTAACACGTATCTCAGTATTTGTTCCATTTGGCCCACGTCAGACACCTATAACCAATAAACTTCTATATGCATATGGCCCCTCCATATTTGGTAAAGCCACAATAGTAAAGTGATATGGAGAATGTGGGGTAGCATCTGAAGCCCAATAATTTTCTAATTTAGCATATTATCCTAGTACGATACAAAGCAAGAAGAAGAAAAACAACCACTGAACAAAAACCAGACACCATTTATTATTTATTCTTTTTTTTTTTTAATATACCTGAGCCTTTAATGATTCTCTTATGTCTACGAATATTACAAAATTACCCCATACAGGCCATGCTCATACAAGATGTATAAAAAAGCACTAGAATGGAATGATTGCGCGCAACATCTCTTACATAATTACATTCACATGACAGAACATCCATTAGGATTTTCATCGCTAAATAACACGAATGAGTCAGAGGGCTGCGATGTATACGATTCCGATTCGTACATATACGGTGGAGGCTCTACTTCGGTACCTGGACGCACCACGTGGGCGTATGAATACGGTTGTGGCGAGGCATAATACGCTGCACCGTAGCTGTTTGGATGTGCCGTGTGATAGCTCACGTTATAAACAGGAGGAGGGTGAGGTGGATAGTAATGCGGTGGGTACATGTGATGACGTGGAGGACTCTCATTGGCAGGGTTTGAAATTGGAACTGTTGCTGCATAGTAATGCGGGTGGTACATGTGATGACGTGGAGGAGTCTCATTAGCTGGGTTCGAAATTGGAACTGAACCTGGATGTCCTAGACCATGACCTTGACCTTGTGCCTGGTTAGCTGAACCAGATGGACCAGGGGCTTCACCCGAGTGTGCAATAGTAACGGTAGCACCCTCGTTGCCGTTATTATTGTTATTCCCTTTCTTCTTTTTCTTCTTTTTTCCTCCACTACCACCGCCTCCGCCGCCGCCGCCGTCTCCGCCGCCTTTCTCATTCCCTAATGCTTCATTTTCGTTAGGAACTTGCACTGCGATGCTGACTTTTTTCACTGTCACCGGTTGCTGGTTACCGGCAGGTAACATTACGGTTTGCCTGATCACCTCTTGATTTGGTTCTTGAAAGTGTACCGTACCGGTTTTACCCGTTGAACATCCTTCACCGGTTTTGTTAACGTTAATCCCGCCACATCCGTCGCTGTTCTTAACGGAGTTATTGCCACCTTCGACGCTTTTGGATGTGTCTTGACCGACAACGTTAACAGTTTCTTTATTGTTTTCACCACTCTGGTTTGTTTCTTCCTTGCTCTCTGGGTCGTTCTGTTTCTCTTCGTTCTCTGATTTTACCTGATTTTTCTTTTTCGAATCTGCTTTTTCAGGCCATAACTCTGCATGCTTCCCTGACTTAGTTAATTTCTTAATCAAAGTATTTCCGTCAACGTTCCCCGTTACCACTACTTTTTGTTGCTTCAAATCAATGTCTATGTTATAAACACCTGGATTAAGAGGAGTTTAATTACAGTGTTAATCACAAGATCAAGAACCCTTCATGAAATTGGTTTGAGCTGATCTGGAGAACTATGATCGATACTCATGAGTTTTATGCAAATGAAAACAAATATAAAACCTATATGAAACTAAATAAAAAAAAAAAGGGATTTGATTTTGAAGATCTTTACCGTCTATGCTCTGTAGAATTTTCTTTACTTTCCTTTTGCAGCCCTCGCAGTGAATGGAGACTTTCAAGGGAATGGTCTGGGAGACATAAGCGTGAGAAGTTCAGAACCTGTTGGAGGGTACTCGAGAGTTGTTAAAACAAATAAATGAGTGTAAAGGGTGGAACAATGCTTTACCTTGCATATGAGAGGTTCTAAATGTTCTTCTACTTCTTTAGCTTCTTCAGCTTTTAATTCTTTTGCGGCCATTTGAACTTCAAAGACGGAAGAAGAAGCAGAGTGTGTTCTGGAGAAAGAGAAGAGGCAGGAAGGGTACTCTGAAACTAATGGGAATGCTTTAAAAGCAGAGAATCAAAAGGATTTAAGACATTAAAAAATAATTTATTTATTTAAAAGGGGAAGAAAGAAAAAAGTTAAGGCTTTCATGAAAAGAAGGGATCTTGTAAAAAGAGAGAGAGAAACACGTATACGTATCATAATCCCACTTCAACCTTATTTATTTTGTATCTCTAATACTTTTCTTATACAAAAGTTTTTTGGTTTGTTTTTTTATCACTTTTGTGCTTTTCTTAAAATATTGGGTGAGAGTAAATTATTTATTTTATATCTCTCTGACAATTTATTTTAATACGAGTTATTCAATTTTTGTTTTTTTAAATTTAATAAGAAATAAGTTTTTGTAGTGGACGCCTATCAATAGCATTTGATGCGGCTTCTGCTTTTTTATTCTTTTGCCAGTCAGTGCTCGATGCCTTTTTGAACGAGTTCTTTTTTCTTTCTTTTCCCGCTTGTCCTTTGATCCTCATAAACTGATAAAGCAAGGGGCAGTGCATGCAATTTGTTTCAGAAAACAAGCCACGGTTTGACAGGTCATCCTTTAAAAGAATTTCGGGAATATATCCGTCTAATCAACAATCAGGTAGTCTGTCACGTTGTAACATTTACTCTTTCTCTTTTTATTTTTTCAATAGGATTATATTGATAAATTATTTGGAATAGTGATCAAAATGCAATTTTTTATCAAATTTTTTATCCAAATGTTAAGCGAACAATATTTTTTACCAGACTGTCACATGTTATAATTTGCTAAGTGAATTTTGTGGCTAATGATTTCGTGATACGTGATCATATTGTAGACCAAATTCACTACCATTAGTAGCGTATTATGACACGTCAATTTTTTCTTGCGAAAATGTGCCACGTGTCATAAAATCATTGGCGAATATACCAGTCATAGCGAATTATGCTCACGTGACATTATATGGTAAAAAGTATTATTCAGGTGATATTTGGATAATTTTTTGTCAAAATGTGATATTTTGGTCATTGTTCCAAATTCTTTTTACAAACTTACAAACCGCAACCGATAATATTCTATTCAAGAATGTATTACTCATCAGAGATAATATAATTTGTAAGAATTTTTAAACAAAAAATTTATAAATATACCATTCTCTTTTATTTTTTGTTTTAAACTACTTTTCTCGAGGCTTATTTTTCTCCTATGCTAAGATAAAAGGTTTGTTTCCTGAAAACACGTACATGTTTTTTAGGGTCTCATTATTTCTTTAAAAAAAAACTAAAAATTAATGAGTCAGATTATTTTTCTCTCTACATTTTTTCTTTATGATGTTACATAAAAAAATCTTACTATTTTTATATATTGTCACTCTTATTTAAATTTTTATTTTTTTAATTACCATTCTTTTACTCCAATCAAATTAATTATCTACTACTACTCTTAATTTTGTTTAAACTCTTTATCATTAATTTAATAATGAATGATCAATTAATTTAAAAAAACGAGTCCTGTAAAACTGATAAGCCTCTTATACTCACTTCACTAATCTATTCATGTAGGAAATTAAGATTGATAATAAGCAATGGTGGGTTAATTGACCCATTTTTCCTCAATTTTTAATCAATTTATCATTTTTTTTCATTCTCAAACTATATATCAATATTTTCTTGTTGACCGTTGACCGACAATTATTCGAGTAAGTCAGTAAGAACAAATGGGGACAGTGATATCACAATGTGTAGGTCTCAGGCAAACACTAGAAATTAGAGGGAGGCGTGCGGGTGCGTGAGGGAATAATGACTCTGAAAGGGCTATAATCCTGGAGGGAGTGATTTGTGAAAATGTGTCTCTTTAATATAAAAGAGGTATTTATAGGGTGGACACCTCCTACTCCTGGTGTGAGTTATGCTTGAACCTAATCGTTTTTGCCCTTGTAGAACCCATTATATAAGATAACACGCCCTGGTTTGTATGTGTGCATAGGATATGGATCTAGTGCAATGATAGAATATTTATCTCACTTTGAGGGTACACAAGGAGGTCCATATTTATAAGAGGAGGGATATTCTTACTACTAAAATTTTCTACTATCAACTTACATTACCTATCTAAACATCAATAGATCAACATTTTCTCTTTTTTAAAAAACTTTTTAACATTCTCTCTTGTGCGTAGGTAGTAAGTTAATAGTAGAAAATTTTAATAATAAAAATATCCTCCCTCTGTTTATAATGGATTGTAATGCTCAGGCTAGAGTATAGAGCTTACAAAGTCGGTCCAGAACACCCTTTTATATTTCTTATGCTCAATTCTCTATAAAAAAATGGGGAAAAATGTTTTTGCAGTAATTTACAAAAAATAAAATTATTTTCTACAAGAAGATAAAGTTATCTCCAATAACATCAAATAATATCATTTTGCTGTTGAGGAAAAAACAAGCAAAATATTCTAAAAATCTCACATTCCTCTTGTATATGAATTTTACGTGTAATCAGTTCGTTATATTGCAGGAAAAATCTATGTTTCGTGCGGACACATGAATTGACGGGTTCCACCAACATAAAAATTAAAAGACAAAATAAAATAAAGTGCAGCTTTTAATGTGTAAGCTGGACACATGTTTTTCTTTGTGGTAACAGGAGAAAAACATCCCCTCTTACTAAAATACTTTACATTTTTTTTCTTTTCAAATATCAAAATGACCTCATCTTGACCCGAAAGAAATAAATTTATCTCCAACCGTAGAAAAACTTAATCCCAGAAAAAATCATCAACCTAACTTTCATGATTGATAAAAAAACAAAGGTAAAGTTTATTTTCTTGTATATTTATAATTCAAAATTAATTGCTCCTTTAAAAACAATAATTCCTTTTTCAAAAGTAAATCATTTAACCCTTTATTTAATTATTAAATAATGTATACTTATTACACATATATAAAAGATTTCTTACATGGTGCTGATAAAAGGAGAAAAGGCAAAACATGCATGTACTTGAAGGGTACGTAAAGGCTCTATTATATAAAGAAAAAGAATGCCGTGTTTTTTTTTTCCTCCACAATTTTAATAGACGGGAGTTTGCAATTGACATATCTTAGTATATAGTATATACAGATAGGATTTTGGTGTAACCTTATGGGAAAACAATGGTTTAGTTGTAAAGCAAGGCTCGAAGACTTCCATGTTAAGTTTTTAGCCAGCTAAATAATCGCTTTGCAATAGGCAGTTTTTATTTTAGGGTTTAACTTTTTGTAAAAAAAAGTTTGTCTGTGACACACAAATAAAACAATGGGTTCCACAAAAAAGGAAAGGTCTCATTCAATAGAATTCATTTAAAAAATTTGCCTATGTACTCCGGGGAGTACATTGTGTGTGACGGGTAAAAAAATTTACAGCAACTGCAGAAATATTTTTCCTTTATTTTATCTATCAGTTTTTATAATTTTTGTTATTTTCTGTTTTGCCTAGGCAACTAATTTTATATTTGCATTGAATAATATGTTACAAATAAAGGCTCATTTTTTCTACAGTCAATGTAGATAACTTATTTACAGTGAGCCCAAAACGATATCGTTTTAAGACGGAAATCAAAGTATTTTTGTAATTATAATTTATTTTAGGGATATAATAATCTTTTTTATTATAATTAAAAAAAATTAACTCAAAACGACGTCGTTTTGGGAGAAAATGTAAATAGCTTATCTACATTCACCTTAGGAACAGTAAAGCCTATAAATAATGGGTATAATATTTCTCATATTGTAATGTGTTAAGTTCATGTGGGGCCATGTGAGGAAGAGAGAAAAAATAAAATATCAACCTCACGCTCTTTTATGTGTACATAAAAAAATAATTGTATCTCATAAAATATAAGAAATATTAAATCTATAAATAATAATAGTTGTCAATGACTTTTATGCTACATTTCATTTTCAAAATTTTCCATTACATGGGGGGTGATTCAATTGCAAGGCCGATTTGTTTGTACTGAATAAATCTTATTTTGTTACTAAATATAAGCAGCAAAAAACCATCTAAAATGAATTTCATTTTATGGCTATTTTTTATATAAAGAAATATCATATAAATAACACTTTTCTTTTAGGTTAGGAAAGCTAGTCTACAAAACCACAATTTTTTTTTAAAAAATGCAATAAATTTAATCTTTATAATATTTAAATTGATGACAATTAAGAAATTTTGGCAAATTATCTTTAGATCAACTAGAAATTAATTAAGGATTTCATTAGCCTATTTGTTAATTAACCCTCAGATTTTCAAAAATAAATAAATAATATGTTGTTAGCTGATATACTGATACCTTGTAATAAATAAACAAAATGACGTAATTTTAGGATAACGGAGATAAATATATCTCAACCAACTTGAGAAATATATATATATATATATATATATATATATATATATATATATATATATATATATATATATATATATATATAAAAATTAATGGACATTTTAAACATAATAAGCCCTTAAACTAGACTCACCTCTATATGGACTAAATCCAACCAAATTATGCCAGATTGAATAAAAATTTAAAATTTAGATTTGATAATCTAATTCACACATTTCTTCGAAGTTATTCGGACTAGCCCTGCCTATCTCGACAACTCTAGAAATTGGTTGAAGTTACATCATTGAATTATCAATTTTATGTTGTTAGAAAAAAAATTCTATATTATTGTGAGTTAAATATTTAATTATCAATAATATCATACTATTTAATTATTAGATAAACTAAGTGATATATTCAGAAATCCAATTAGATTTCAAAATAAGTATGAGTTAAATGTCCACGCACATTGGTCCAACATGGTATAATGGGAGCTGGTCGGCCCAATAATAAGGAATCAAGAAAAGGGTTGTGGTCCCAATATGTCAAATCAATCAAAGAATTTTCTTCTTCTCATCAAGAGATTATCTTTGCACAAAAATTTGGCACTATGGTGATTTGACTGAGGAAGATGATCAATCCCAACATTAAAAGATATCAAAAAACCACAATCGTTGCGATCATTGGCGCACCCACGTCATTGCACATGACTGCAAGTGCACCCAGTAATTTTTGGAATTTTTTTTATCTTACTTACTAAGTCTGCATGCTTGTTTATTCTTCTAACTTACAAAGTTTGTTTTGGCAACGGGTATATGTTGACAGTATATTTAATAGTACATAATTATATGGAAATGGATTGTTCATTTTAGGATTTTATAGAAATTATTGACTACTCTCAAGGATTGACAACATAATTATTGTAGGAGTTATTTCAGAATTTTCAATTCTGCTCGGTGCATCTAGGGTGTTTTAATCATTATTGTTTGTTGATTCTCTAATTGATTTATGTTTGATTGTAATCGTTCTATTATAAATTTATAACGACTTATTTTCTTGATTATTACTATTTTTATATTAAATTGATTTTTTTTCTTATTTATATTCTTTTAATTTTTAATGCCTTTAAAATTTTCTTTAATTTTTTTTTTGAAAACTCTGTGCCGAACCCTCGCCACTAAATGTGCAGACATAAATAAAATTTTCTAGGTTCGCCATTGGTTGCGATGGCATCAGGTACGCTTTAATTCCTTTTAGTAGCTGACC
Source organism: Gastrolobium villosum (assembly GCA_032173675.1). Lineage (NCBI taxonomy): Eukaryota > Viridiplantae > Streptophyta > Magnoliopsida > Fabales > Fabaceae > Gastrolobium > Gastrolobium villosum. The sequence goes on along the minus strand of JAVKPL010013030.1, from coordinate 35,271 downwards.
TTGGTAATTTTACCAAAACACCCTTCATCAATTCTCCAACACACAAAACAACGTAATTTTAAGGAGACAGAAGATAAGGTTATCTCAAGTGATTTGAGAAAATATAAATCCATATATATATATATATATATATATATATATATATATATATATATATATATATATATGGGAAGAAGACTTTTCATGTAGACTTTTTATGTTGCATGAGAAGTCTTTTCTCCTACCACTTTTACTTTGATATCCGTGTCAGCTACTTTTCTATCTTTTATTT
>JAVKPL010013030.1:0-32500 GCA_032173675.1 Gastrolobium villosum | reverse complement strand
GTATGTTTGAAGACATTACGCCAATTGGGTCTAGCAAAATGTGACTTGACCCTTGTCCCTGAAACTATATCCACACCATTTTTGGCATGGTGGATGGACTGAAGCATTGTGATCAATGCAGAGCGAGCATCTCCTTCTTCATACACACTTGTGCAATAGTTGTGAAGCTCAATCACTCCTTCCTTGTCATTCTCTGCTACCTCATTCATCACCCCTTTAAACCATTCAAAGGAACCTTGTTCACGAGTAACCCAGTAGAAATAGGCTCGCTTGGTGGCAAAAGGTTTTCTCTTGTTGTTCTTAACTCCGTTTTCCATCACTTCTTCTTCTGCTGAGTCTTGTTGTTGCTTAATGTTGTTTAGCACATCTTTGAGTATGCTAATCAATGGGGTGGCGCCAATTCCTAGCCCCACGAGAAGGAGGACATCATAGTTTTTGTAGTCCTGTGCCGGAGCTCCATAAGGTCCATCAACCAAGAGCCTTGGCATCCTGCAAAAAATTATTAATTTGAGCTTCATTAGGATCAGAAATAAACTTTTTTTGCAAATTCAATATTAATATCTTAGGCTTGTGCAGCACAAGTCGTACCAATAATGGACTTGTGTCATATTCCCCGCTTCAAGCCCAAAGGCTCTTGCGTGAGGGGGTGTGTAGTGTGTTAGAGAATATAAAACAAAAAGCATTAAAAAGGCAATCATTAACACCTTAAGGTTTTGGGTTGAAGTGGTTCTTTACGTCCTCACAAAAAAGTGGTTCTTTACAATGTTCTCTATCACTTAGCTATTTTTAATTATACCCTTAGTTAAAACTATAATAAAGACATATTCGCATACCTTGGTTTGTTGTTGCCTTGTAACAGATCAGCTCGTAGAAGACCACTTTGGTCATCATTTGCTGGTTGACATGCCTACATTAATCATGTTTATGGAGTAATAAGCATTTATGTCAATATGAATAACATTTGAGAAAATTTGCAGCTTATAACATCAACGGATTCTTCAAATAAAAAGTGCAAAATTCACCTTGGCGAAAACAGCCTTCAGCTGTGATGTCCAATCACCCAAAGTTCGAATGTGAACGCTTAAATAGTCATCTCCCGGAGCTGATGTAATAGAAAAGGGATGCCTATAGATACATACAAGTACAACACAATTAAATTAACTCTTCGTATGAATAGCATATAATAAGAGCAATAAGAACAGGAATTTTTTTAACTTAAATTAGGTGCATATATACCATTCAAATGGGGAGACATCTGAACAGTTAACGTAAATATACTGGCCACTAGCGTACTTAAATCCTTGTGGTTTAGACATATGCAATGCAAGTACATTTCCCGGGTACACTGCAACCTGCATTTTTCCGAAGAATAACGTTAAAAATTAATCCGTAACTCCGTTACTTACGTTAAAACAGAGAGGGAGTGAGATTCTTGAAAATGTACCTTGAGAATCCTCACGGATTTGTTGCCAGCTCTAAAAGCACGAAGTAGCCTTTCACATGCGTATAGTATCATGGGAACAGCGAGATACATCCACGTCTATGCCATTAAATTTTGTATAACCAGATTCAGCTATATATATATATATGTATATCAACATTATTGACATATATAAAATCATTAATGTAGCTTCACCAACAACTTAAGTTTTTTGGTTGAATTGGTTCTTTACATGTTATCTGAGCTTAACAGATCACTCTGATACCTCCAATACCATGTAAAGAAACGATAGGTGAGGCTATATTAATTGTTATATATTTCAAACAAACATGATGAAGAAAATTTCCAAACGAGTGAGAGTGCTAACCGATTTCTTGTACCATTCTTTGCTGAGGTAAAGGAAGTATCCGTGAATGATAAAAAGTACATAGACGATGACGAAAAGGTGGTGTGAGTACCAAAACGCGTTGAAACCGGTGAGCTTCTTGAGGAGTTTGGGGAGTTTTAGCCTGTTCCGACGGAACCAAGGTTGTGCCAAAGTGAATGCTATAGCCATAAGCACCACCATGACCACGCCGGTCCAACCCTCGGTCCCTTTCACGAACCACCAATAATTGTTGGGCCTCTTATCCCCAAAAAATGGTTTCATGGGCTCATATTCTGCATCCGTAGCATGTAATAACCTTGGGAAGTCACATGTCAGATGTGAAATCGCATGCAACCCAACCCCAATCGCAATGCCGAAAGCTATCACCTAAATAAACACAAGGAGGCCCAACATGTTTTTTTATTAGTAAAGCAAATTAATCAAAAACAAAGATTGAACAAATACAATAGTATATAAAGTAGGGGAAGGATCTATTTACCACCAATCAATTAAGTTTATCATTTCTTACCACTAAAACTTAACTGTTAATTTTCATTAATCTGAACCGTATTTATTAGATGATACTTAATAATTAATAGTTAGATTAATATTTCTCGGTATGAGATAATTTTATCTCTTACATCTACATAAAAGTATGTGGGGCCATATCTTTTTTCTCTCTTCTTTTTCTTTTCACACGGGCCACATGGGCACCCTACACACTTTTATGTATATGTAAGAGATAATTTTATCTACCAAGATTAATCCCATAAGTACCTTGTGAAAGTTGATGTTGTCATCAAAGGGAACAGCCAATCCTAGCTTGGTACTGCTCCTAAGCCAAGTGATGGTGTTTCTGCACACCGGTAACAAGATCAAGGCCATGTTGAACTTGAGGGTTTCAGCGCCGCCCTTAGCTGTTGTGACACAATAGCCCATGATATGGAACACTGCACGGCGCTTGTATTGGATGAACTTCCAAGTGAAAAGTGCTGCGCAAATTGAAAGCCAAAGGGCTATGACCCAAATACGTTTCCAATTGTCCTCCACGAAGTATGCCAGTGCTCGAAAGCCCCTCTTGATGGGGTTGTGCTCTTTGGTAGGGACTAGCTTCTGGCTCAGCATTTGGCTCAGAACCCTACTATCTGTGGTTATGTGGGTTGATTGTGCTGGGGCTTGCAGAAGAAGCATTTCCAAGTTGTATAGCTGCATGAGAGGCCATAAATTTACGTTGAGGATCATTTCACAATTCATGTAATAATTGGGCTTTCAATAAAAAGACATAAACTTCATTTATTTAATTAATTTATGAGATAGTTATATGATTAGTTAGTATTGCTTACTTGTATAAGTAAAACTTGAAGTCTCAAAAGAAGATTAATGTTTTTGAAGAATAAAACAAGAACCTTATTAAGTTAGATGATAAAGTTATTGGTTATTTTCAATTTATTTAATTCTTCTCATATTATCATAGTTGGTGGTGTGAACAAAAATTAAATTAGAGAAGAATTACAGGTTCAAGTTTTAGTAATAATTCATTCGCACATATAAAAATGAGGGAGAATATTCTTACTACTAAAATTTTCTACTACTAACTTACTATCTATCTAATCACCATTGAATCAAAAAGAGATAATGTTAAAAAGTTTTTGAAAAAAGAGAAAATGTTGATTCAATGGTGATTAGATAGGTAGTAAGTTAGTAGTAAAAAATTTTGGTAATAAGAATATCTCTCCTCTATTAAAATATTAAAAATAACAATTTCAGACTGTTTTGGAAGACTAAACAAGTTTTAATGAGGCCTTGGGCCCTTTTCTCATTGACGTTGACGGCTAGTTCTTAGTTTCAAGTTTTTTATTATTGCTAAAGGGTTAATTGTTTTAGCCTGTTAGAGATGGTACAATGGCTAGCCGAAAAGATCAGACCCTGATTGGATATGTAAAATATGTTATCCAAAGAAAAAGCACCCAATGTCAATGGCCAAGAATGCACCGCACCTACCAAGCATAGGAATATAAAAATATAAACCCCACCATCAAAAACCACTTATGAGCTCCCTTTTCTAACTGATCAACATAATTTGTTCGGATTTTATTAAGAGTTTTATAAAAGTTATGTTGTAGGAAAAGTGATTGTGTAATGTTATAGAGATTCATTTTACGTGCCTTAATTTTTATTTTATTTTTTTGTTTTAAAAAATGGATTTTATTAATGTACAGAATATAAACCTCAATGTATCCAAGGTTGGACGGGTCCAGCTCCTCCATGATTAGGGCAGCATATTCCTCTGCACGCTCTTGTATTTTTGACAGCTTATTAGCTGAAGCGCTTAATCCGATAATCTGCAAAATGAATCATACAAAAATATTCACACCACCACATTCTCTAGTAAGATAAGAAATATTCTAACTTATTAGAAATTAGAATTTTAATTTGAAGGCACTATAGGCCTTTGGCCTAATGATCACTCGCTTAGTAAGAAGTGTGTGCTTCCCCTCTTCTAAGTTCAATAATCAAGATTCGGATATCCTCCGATACAAAATAAGTCAAAATTGTGTGTTATTTTAAATGACACAAGTTATGTCATTTCATATATATAAAAAAATGAGATTCACGTCTTTTTTTTTTTATAAAACCCATATAAAAAAGGACACATATCTTTATTTTTTTTCATTAGTACTCACAATTTTTTGTGTCTACGAAATGATACAACTTGTGTCATTTAAAATAACACATATTTTTCCCATAAAATAATAATAATAATAACAAAGGTTTTAATTTGGGACTTTTCTTTTCTTTTTATCTGATAATAAACTCTTACCTCTTTTACTTCTTCTTCGGTAATTCGTCCATCAGCATTCTTGTCCACCCTGGCATGAGTTTGGTTAAGAGGTTAGGGAATAAATCACCAAAAAGTGCTTGTAGACCTAATCAAGATGCAATAATTTTTGCACTTGGCCCAAAATTGACTAAGATAAGCATGCGTGATGTTCATGGCTGCTAATTCCATGTATATATATATAGTCAACCATCCTAACCATTGATTAGTCAATCCATGCATATATTACTGTTTCTCATTTTTAGTTGCTCATTTATTACTATGTCACTCATATAATAAGATTTGTTCAAGGGTATGTTTAATAGTGAATCAAATAATTCGAACCATAAAGAATAAGCAAAAAAGTTTTACGGACACTAATTCTATAGAGAATAAGTGTATATAAAACTATTCTTCCAAGCTAACTGAACAAATAAAATAATGTCACTTCAAATAGTGTTTTTTTCCCCCGAAACAAACAAATAGTATTTTTTAAATTTTCTGGAAAGATACTTAAGACAACTTAATTATATTCAATACAAAATAAATTTTTTATTTATGTACATATAAATCTGCTTTAATATAAATCAATCGTATACAACAACATTCTTATATTGCAATCCACTCTATTTCCTATATGATTCTCTCATTTCTATGTCCTGGTACCTTTTCGCCGCTACTTGTAAGTAAGACAACAATTTTTAATCAAATAATTAACGTATATAGTACTATGCATGGTTTCACATGTAAATTCCGCCAAATGCGATATAGCTGTTTCTAAGTCTTATAGATAGAGAAAAATGGATAAATCATGGAGTCAATCATATATGGAGCGAGTTTAAGATTAAGATTTTAAACCGCTTTGAAATATGTTACTGAAAAGGAGGATCAAAACTGAGCTACTCTATAGCGAAAAAATTTATACTCCAGGTCCACACAATGTGTAACGATTTTATAGCATCATAAGAAAACTGAGCACCCTATTTTGACGTTAGTTCAACTATTGAAATATTTTATGTTGAAGCCTTTGTTTTTGTAGGGCCATATGTAGAAGCCAATTAAACCACGTCTCTTTCATGCTTGAAAATAAGTTACATTTCTTCTACCATATCCTAATTTTTCTGGGTACATGACAAAAACATTAATATTCCAAGTGGAAAATGAAATCAATAATGATGAAGACTTACATGTCAAAAAAGATCTGAAGCCTTGAATCGAAGCTCTGATCCGTAATTTGGTCCCAAAATTCACGCAACTCATCCTTGGTTACGGAAGCGGATGTTATGCCTCGACGACGAGTTAATGCATCAAATAACTCACCAGCAAATTCCTTCGACTCGTTCATTCCTAATCATCATTTCCATCCAAAATTCAGCAACATCATTAATTTCAGGAAAACTTTCTTAATCTCTTATTATGAAATGCTGGCCAAATCCACTAAAGAAACATTTGCCAACAAATTCAAACAAGAACAATGCAAAGTAACGATGAATTTTATTATTATTTTGTGTTATTAACTCAATTCTAACTAATTTTTTGAGGTGAGTTGGCTCTCCGGGTATCCACAACTTGTAGTTCGGATTGATCCGAAATGCAAGCCGAATTAGAGATCAATCAACCCCTCCCAAAAATAACATGTGGAGATCGAACATGATTCGTAGTAACTATGAATTAATACACAAGAACATACCTATGCACTGGCCAAAGCGAGTCTTGAGCAATTTTCCATCAACGGCAAATTCATCAAAGCGCTTCTCAACATGGGACCAACCTTCAGTTCCAACGTTTTTGGTCATAAACTTGAGACCTTTTAAGGCACGAGAAGCACCGGATTTGCTTCTATCTAACTTGTCGAAAGCCTTGAAAGATGTCATGCGCTTCAGTTCCTGCGACACCTGTCTCAGCCGAGCCGACAGCGACGACGGCCTCATCTCGAGGCGGCTGGCGAGGAAAGCCGTCTCGGAGTCGCCGCCGCGGATGTTTTGGACGGACACGGAGTCGTCTCGAACGTCCAACGTTATCTCCACCATGTCGTCTTCGTTGTTGTCCTTCAACCTTGCGCTTCTGTTCTTGCTGCTGTTCCTTTTGGTGGAAACTATGGGTCCACTCAGAGGCCCGCTGTAGCCAACTCGCGAGCTTCGACTCTCCGTGCTCTCTGTTTCCGACCATGACTCTTGTTGGTTTTCTTGAATCTCCATTGCTACCAGCTAGTTATTGCTATCAAACTTTATATAGTTATATATATGTCATATATATGTTTGTGTCTATGAACAATAAAATGAAAAAATTCTATGGTCTTGGATGGGGGAGATTGGCAGTTATAACACAATGATTATATAACATACACACATGGGTGTTTCTGTTTTTGTTTTTATTTTTCACAAAAATTATGTTGAAGGATAAGGTTGTACTTAGAAATTGGAGTGTGTTTATATGTGTATATATAGACAGAGAGAGATAGGAGGGGAATTGCGTGGGTGGCCTGTTGGGAAGAATATAATATAAAAAAGAAAAATATTATGGAGAATATTAAATAAAATAAAAGAAGAATATTGAATTAAATAGATGGGGTATAATATGAATAAGTGGAAGGATATAGTTACCACAAAAAATGTTTATAGCCTTTACAATTAATCTTATCACCGTTGATTTTCGTCAATCTAGCAGCTATAATTTATGAAAATTATTGAGTCGTATTTATTAATTAATTATTAATTTCTAATAAATTATAACCGTTGAATTGACGGAAATCAACAGTGATTAGTTTGGTTGTAAAGGTTATAAAATTTTTTGACGTTAAGTATATCCTGTCCCTATGAATAAATATAAAAAATATTGAGAAAGAATATGAAAAATAGAAAATTAAATAATAAAAAATATTCTATTAATAAAATTCACAAATATAGTGAAATAGAAAAATATTAATATAATTACATAAAAAGAATACTTTATAAATATTATCTAATTACTCTACATTGAAGATTATAATGTAATAAATAGTATAGAATATACAATAAAGTGTGAAAGTGGAAATGAATTGGGAGTAAATAATGCGTGGTGGGATAAAAAAGTCAAATAATGGGGGAGATGAATCAAGGGGCGCATGTGGATATTGATGTGGTTTTGGAGGCGTTAGTTGACGGAGACGAGGAGTGGTTGGGATTCAAAGCCTTCTTCTTGTGTTCAAACTTTCAAACGACACGGAGAAGCAACTAAGAAGTTGCATTTGCCTGATCTCATTTTCTCTGCTAGCAGAAAACACATAGTACTACTACTAATCACCGTTAAAGTGTCAAGTCAAACTCTCGCAACAAAATATTGGGGTAGGCCAGAGTGAGGAAACTGACATAATGATTATCTCTTGGTCTTCTAGAGCATTACATGGTTACATACTTACATTCAAACTTCAAAGTCAAAGATATGTGTTTTTTTTTTCTTTCACTGTACTATCTTCCACTTATTGTTTAAGATATCTAAGAGCCCGTCCGTTGGAGATTGGATAAAATAATAGGATCGGATAGGAGTGGAAAAATATGTGTCTAATAAGCTCATAGGTTTGATGCAGATTATATTCAGTATTTGAGATGAATCGTGATATAATATAAATATACGAATATATTTTTTTAATTGAACTTCAGATGATTTTTTAAAATAGTTTTTCTTTTACTTATTTACATATTAATTCTCATTTTAAATTATTAAAGAAATTTAAAATCGTAGTTTTAAATAAAATATATTGAAATACATAAAAAGAACTTACAAATTTTTTCAAAATATATAAAGTAAACCCTCACGAATTTTTTTAAAAAATTAAATTTTAAATTAATTGTTAATATTAGTATATGGTTAAAGACGGTAGCTAGTGCGGTGGGTGACAAGTAAGGGTGGCCGGTTGAAGTAATAGTGATGGTGATTGTGAGGGCAGATGACAATGGATGATGATGACAGCACCAACAATAACCAATGACATTGTGGCAGTTGACTGACGGTGACTGTGGCCAATGAGGCGGTGATGGTTGATGTTTAGTGGTGGTAGCGGTTGCCAATGGTGCCTCAACAATGGTGGTGATCAATGGCGGATCCAGGAATTTGATGAAGAGTGGACACCTCCGCACTTGAAATGCAAAAAAAATGGGATCTAACCTTTGCGGTTTCCATCGCCAAGAATAACTACTTTATCTTTAGGTTGAGATTTGACTCCAGGTTGTGACAAAGGAGGTAGGAAATAAATAGCAAATAAATTGACCGACACAAAGCGAATGTTGGCCTTCACCTGAAATGCACTCTTTGCTGAATCCACAGCATGAGTCATGTCCACATCATTTTCAAACTCTAAAGGAAAGAATCTCTGCAAAACAAAATATATATTATAACAAGCTCAAACTATGTTTCTGGTAGAAATCAAATTTGATTTTGCAACATCTACCACCAATCTAGAAAATCATAGAAGAATCAAAAGGTGCTAAACCAGAAAATTCCTGAAGCTATGAGGCGTGGAAGATCAAAGAAGCAACCAGAAAGCTACCACCGTCGTTCAAGAAGAATCTACAAGATTTGATAAATAAAAGACTTGCTATTTACTAGAAGAATCTACGCCACTTAAGATGGGTTGCCAACAAATAATAATAAACAAATGAAAAAGAAGACGAGTTGGCAAAGATGAAACAAAACATGTCCTTGAAGAAATATGTAGAAAGTTGTAGACTTGCGGCAAAGGAAAGAAAAATCCAAGTAGCAAAAGTTTAGAAAATTATATTATATAGAAGAAAAAGTCGTTAGGTGATTAGGTGAAGTCTATATATAGGTGTATGTTGTAGTTTGATATGTGTGTAAGTGGGATTAGAAATTAGAAAAGAATAGAAAGAAAAAGAGAGAAGAAAAGCACAAAGTGCCGTAACACTTAAATTAGAAAAGAATGAGATAGATGTGTGATAAGAAAGTGAGAGATAGTAGGAATAAAAATTTTAAACCAAGGATATTTTCATATCAAAATTTAAGGGGGGCACTTCCCCTTCTCTCCTACATGCGTCCGCTTCTGGTGGTGGTGGTTGGTGTGGTGGTAGCAGGTGGGGGTGGCCAATGGAAAGGGTGGCAGTGGTGGTGATCAAAGGTGATGACTAGGAGATCATGGTAAAGGTCGATAGTGATTTTATGGTGATGGCTAGGAGATCATGGTAAAGGTCGATAGTGATGTGATGGTGGTAGCTGGGCAGGGCTTATAGTATAGATAGTGGTGGCGATAAAGAGTAATAGAGGTATTTGATAGCCGGCAATAGTGACTATGGTGGCTGGTCGATAGCAAGAACTAATCTTTATATGCAAGCAAAGTTTATAGGAAAAGAGTATGAGAATACATTTAGGATGAGAGAGATGTGTATTTTTTATTCTCGTGTATATTTCTAACCTGAGTCCCATTTTAGGATAATATATTCTACCATGGATAGGATAAAATGAACAAACATAACAAACTATTAAATGCTGCTAACCAAATACTGAATAAGAGAATAATATGATACTTAACATATTTCTGTCCTTTTTATCTGACCACCGAATAGGCCCTAACGTTCTAATTGTAATATTGAGGAACTTTATGCTAAAAAAATACCGAGGAATTTCGTGTAGCATTGGAGGAGGCATAAATAAATAGGCTAGGCCGCTAGGATATACATGTCTGGACAAGATTAGTAAGGAAACTAGTTGACGTATAATTCTAAAGATAATTCATATGACAAGTATTTAGAGTTATTGGAAAGTAAATTTGAATAAGACAGTTGTTAACCTAAATGATTTTAACAATTAACGGTAAATCCAATAAAAACAACAAATTATATTTTAATGATTCCTGTCATGAAATAGGATTAGAGTGAAATATATATATTTTTTTATCTAAACTGATTTAATCCATTCAGACCTATATTGAGAGTGATTGTTCTAACACCATTTTTTTTTTTCATTATTAAGATTTGAATTCGTCAGCTCTAATTAAGGGAAATATAGTTCACCAAAAAAAAAGGGAAATATAAATTTTTATAGATTATAAAGAAATTATTTTATATAATATAAAGAACTTTTTATATGGTATTATAACTCTGTTTTTTTCCCATGTATACCCTTTCATGTACATTTATAAACTTAGGTTATTTAACGTCGGTACATTAATCAATTATTGGTTTTAGAATCTTTTGGAATACCCATCTTGTTAACCCGAAGAGAAAGACGCGCAATATAAAAATAATACTAGAAGGCGTGTCGTATGACGTCTCTCATTCAGTTATCATGAACAGTAATTCAGTAAATGTCATTTTCAGTTTCTGGGCGTGATAATTAATTAACAATTATATGCAATATTGTAATGAAATCTTCGGAAATTCTTAGATTGTATTGGCTTTGTTAAATGAGAATAGTGTTTATTATTTTTAATGATATAATTACTTTTATTTCATTCTCATAAAGAGATAGGACTCATATCTTTATTTTTTATTGTCCACTCCACTCACTCTCCCACATAATATATCTCTTTCTCTCACTTAAAATGATACAACCTTCATTCTTTAAAATGATACACATATTTCCCTGTTTAATTTATAAAATTTAGCCTTTTAAAGTAAGAACTATATTTTAAAACATTAATCGTTTGATTAAAATCAACGTATAAAATTGCGACAAAATATATGGACATGTATAACGAAGTTTTGAAACTACTAATTTTGTAAAAAAAAAAAATCAATAAAAAATTATGATGTGTACTTTGTCATGTAATTTGAAAATACTAGTTGAATAAATTGTTGTTATTATTGATTTTAATAATTATTTATGATGATTAATTACTATTTAAAAATATAACCTTAAACTCAAGGGTAGCTGAGTTGGCAACTGAGCTCCTAAAGGATTTGCTTGAGTCAGGGGTTCAAACCCTGCCTCAAGCAAATTCTTGGAAGATCTTTGCGGGCCAGAGGATGAGCCTCCAATGCACCCGCTGTTCCAATGAGGGCTAGTCTACAAAGCCGTACCCCGAGGGCAAGGTGACCAGAGGAGATTGAATGGGGATACCTCCAGGTTATACCATATATATTTCTAATTTAATAGACCAAAATGACGTAATTTCATTAAAAAATGACACAAATTTATGTCATTTAAAATGACAAACACTAAACTCATTCTTTAAACCTTGAAAAAGAGGTTATAAAGAGATAAACTTTTAGAAAAAATAGAAAATATTCATAAATGAAGTAGAAAGAGACTGTTTGCCCACCAAAAAAAGAAAGAAACTGTTTTAATTAAATGAAAAAAACGTGTTCACCGAAAAAAATGAAAAGAAGAAGAAGATAAAAGCAAATTAAAAAAAAACAAGTTTTAAAATTCCGAAGCTATTTAACAATCATTGAAATGATATATTTGTCTTAAATTATATTTTAAATAAAAAAGTTATTCATGTTTTTAAATATTTTGTTAAAGTAATAATATCTAAAATCTTATGCCAAACAATTTCGGATTGGAAATAGATCTTCACATGTGGAGAAAAAAAAAAAAACATGATATGATCGCGTGTGAAGATGACAATCGTAAAAAGATAAATTAACGGTTATGATTTTATAACTATCTATTATAATATTTCTCATTCTTCTTTTCTTACCAATAATTCACTTTTATATGATTATGACTCCCACGTGATCATATTATATACTTTTTCAGATTCTTTGGAATTAGTGATAAAAAATCTTCACTTCTACATGGGGATAAATTTGATCGAGAAACCAAAAAAAAAAAGTTCGTCTCCGAGTGAAATAAATATATGTTTTTCCTCTGCTAAACAAAATGCATTGTCTCATTTCACAATATATTTTAACCGTAGATTTCCGTTAATACAATGATTATAATTTATTGGATAATATTTATTAATTAATTTTTAATAAATTACAACCGTCAAATTGACAAAAATCAATGGTTAAGATTTAGTTGTAAAATATTATAAACAAAAATGGATTGTAAGTATATATTTTCTCTAAAAAAGAATAAAATAAAAGAGTTTGATGTTTGTCATTTTAAATGTCAAAAATTATGTCATTTTAAGAGAGAGAAAGACACAAAAAATGAAAATTATGGGAGAGAAATTGAGTGATATTTTTAATTTAATTTTTAAATAAAAAATAACAATTTGTGTCTATCTCTCTCTTAAAATGACATAACTTTATGTTATTTAAAATGACAAATATGTCTCGCACAATAAAAATGGTATTTGTAGATAAATTCAAAAATATGTTTGATTTGCATTTGATATTTTGGAAAAAAATTACGGTAGAAAGAAATAAAAGCAAAAATTATTAGTTGAGTCATTCACGTACCATGGAAAATCAGTATGCACACATGAGACATCTCATCATGAAAAAAAATCTAAGAGCATGTTGGGGATAAGAATATATGTTCGATTCTTCCCGATATCGTCTTTAGAGAGAGATTTAAAGTCTTAATCATGGGATCCGTCCCGAATCATACTAGTCACAAAACAATGAACCGATTTGATAGATATATATATATATATATATATATATATATATATATATATATATATATATAATGTAAATTAATATACACAAAAAAAACATCATGATGTTTGTAAACGTATATATAGGTTCATTGTTTTGTGACTAGTATGTTTCGGGACGGATCCCATGATTAAGACTTTAAATCTCTCTCTAAAGACGATATCGGGGAAAATCGAACATATATTCTTATCCCCAACATGCTCTTAGATTTTTTTTTCATGATGAGATGTCTCATGTGTGCATACTGATTTTCCATGGTATGTGAATGACTCAACTAATAATTTTTGCTTTTATTTCTTTCTACCGTAATTTTTTTCCAAAATATTAAATGGAAACCAAACACGTTTTTGAATTTATCTACAAATACCATTTTTATTGTGCGAGATGTATTTGTCATTTTAAATAATATAAAGTTATGTCATTTTAAGAGAGAGACACAAATTGTTATTTTTTATTTAAAAATTAAATTAAAAATATCACTCAATTTCTCTCCCATAATTTTCATTTTTTGTGTCTTTCTCTCTCTTAAAATGACATAATTTTTGTCATTTAAAATGACAAACATCAAACTCTTTTATTTTATTCTTTTTTAGAGAAAATATATACTTACAATCCATTTTTGTTTATAATATTTTACAACTAAATCTTAACCATTGATTTCTGCCAATTTGACGGTTGTAATTTATTAAAAATTAATAATTAATTAATAAATATTATCCAATAAATTATAATCATTATATTAACGGAAATCTACAGTTAAAATATATTGTGAAATGACACAATGCATTTTGTTTAGCAGAGGAAAAACATATATTTATTTCACTCGGAGACGAACTTGTTTTTTTTGGTTTCTAGATGAAATTTATCCCCATGTAAAAGTGAAGATTTTTTATCACTAATTCCAAAGAATCTGAAAAAGTATATAATATGATCATGTGGGAGTCATAATCATATAAAAGTGAATTATTGGTAAGAAAAGAAGAATGAGAAATATTATAATAGATAATTTTAAAATCATAACCGTTAATTTATCTTTGTATGGTTGTGATCTTCTGACATAATCATATCATGTTTTTTTTTTTCCACATGTGAAGATCTATTTCCAATCCGAAATTGTTTGGCATAAGATTTTAGATATTATTACTTTAACAAAATATTTAAAAACATGAATAACTTTTTTATTTAAAATATAATTTAAGACAAATATATCATTTCAATGATTGTTAAATAGCTTCGAAATTTTAAAACTTGTTTTTTTTTTTAATTTGCTTTTATCTTCTTCCTTTTTTCATTTTTTTCATTTTTTTCGGTGAACACGTTTTTTTCATTTAATTAAAACAGTTTCTTTCTTTTTTTGGTGGGCAAACAGTCTCTTTATACTTCATTTATGAATATTTTCTATTTTTTCTAAAATTTTATCTCTTTATAACCTCTTTTTCAAGGTTTAAAGAATGAGTTTAGTGTTTCTCATTTTAAATGACATAAATTTGTGTCATTTTTTAATGAAATTACATCATTTTGGTCTATTTTGTCATTTTTTTCTAATTTATAAAATTAGAAATAAAAATAAAATGGAGGAGAGAGAATGTAAAAACATACCAAAATGACGTAATTTCATTAAAAATGACATAACTTTGTGTCATTTAAAATAACAAACATTTTTTCCTATATTTCCTTCTTTCCGTTGACATACATATGAATCTGTATTTCTTCCCCTGGTTTATAATATACAGACCACATCTATTTAAAATTGGACGCGATGCACGATTATATATATATATTTTTATTTTATGATGTGTTGTATATTATTAAATTGGTTAGTCTTCTTATATTATAATGGCGACTGTCAAAAAAAATTAGCAATTTAATAATATTTAATTACGTAGTAAATGTTACACATAATTCAATTTTCAAAACTAAACGGTAAAACGATGTCAATGAAATTAATGTTAAGTACATCCTGATGTGGGGTCAAAACTTATTGTTTTCTTTTGGGGGTGGGTAATGGATAGCTGACTTCTGACGAAATAGAGTCATTGCTGATAACGCAATGGATAATGACATACAAAATCATATGCGATGGATATACGATTTTAGGATAATGACATATAAAATAAGGTAGAGAATTTATTCAACGGAGATAAGTTATCTCCGGTGGGTTAAATAAAATATGGTACCAAATAATTGGTTTGCTCCATTAATTGGTTGCCTTTAAATAGGCTTAAATTAAATACAAATAATCAGCAAACGAAAAAACAAAACTAACTAACCTAGGAGCCTAGAAGCTGATAGTAAAATAAGCTAACAGCATCGAATAAGATGCTAACAATACTAACAACTAGCTAACAACTAGGAAACACCTAAGATTACAAGGAAACTGAAAATATTTACATGCTAGCTGCATATATTCTTTCAACTCTTCCCCTCAAATTGGAGCATGTAAGAATGAAATGCCTAACTTGGGAAGGAATGCAAGAAATACATATTGTCCCAAAGCTTTGGTGAAAAGATCTGCCAGCTGAGCGGAGGAACGAACATGTGAAGTAGCAATGGTGTTCGCCTGAATATGTTCTCGAACGAAGTGGCAATCCAGTTCAATGGGTTTCATCCGCTCATGAAAAACGGGGTTAGCAGCAATATGAAGAGCTGTTGTATTATCACAAAATAACTGCATGGGTATTGCATGATTTACACCAAGAGATGCAAGGAATCCTTTTAACCAAATTAACTCTACTATAGCAGCTGTCATGGCTCTATACTCAGCTTCAGTAGAAGATCGTGCAACTGTGACCTGCTTCTTTGTTCTCCATGAAATAGGTGATGTGCCCAACATAACAAAATATCCGGTAACAGATTTTCTTGTAAAAGGACAAGAAGCCCAATCGGAATCACAATACTCATGAATTTGGAGATCACGTGTGCTTTTTAATATAAGTCCTTGACCAGGATTTTGTTTCACATACCTTAACACTCGTAGGACCGCATTGTAGTGAACTTGCTTTGGATGCTGCATAAATTGAGAAAGAACATGTATAGCATAACTCAAATCTGGTCTTGTAATATTTAAATAAATCAATTTGCCAATCAATCTTCTATATCTCTCAGGATTTTCGATGTCTGGGCCATTAGCAAGACCAAGTCTATGATTTTGTTCAATAGGAGATACAGCTGGTTTGCTTCAACTAAGACCTGCTTCATGTAAAATATCAAGAGCATATTTTCTCTGACACAAAAATATCCCTTCTTTGTTACGGGCTATCTCAATCCCAAGAAAGTATTTTAGCTTGCCTAAGTCCTTGATTTTAAAACACTAGTTTAAATATTCCTTGACTTGATTACATGCTTGAGTATTATTTCCTGCCAACACTATATCATCAACATAAACCAGGAGAGCAAGAAAAATATCACCTCTTTGGAATGTGAACAAAGTATAATCTGCATGAGATTGTTGAAACCCGTATTTTAGAAGCGATGAGCTTAACTTGCTAAACCAGTTTCTTGGAGATTGTCTCAATCAGTAGAGTGACTTTTTTAAACGGCACACTTCATTTTTTGTTCCATTACTAAATCCTGGAGGAAACTTCATGTACACCTCTTCACTAAGCTCTCCATTGAGGAAAGCATTATGCACGTCTAGTTGATGTAATTCCCACTGCTTAGCTGCTGCAATTGCCAAAAGTGTTCTGACACTTGTCATTTTTGCAACAGGTGCATATGCCTCGCCAAAGTCTTCTCCTTCTATCTGATGGTTACCTGCAATGACTAACCGTGCCTTGTATCTTTCCAAGGTTCCATCAGAATGATATTTTATTTTAAAAACCCATTTACTCGGTAGTGCTCTCCGATTAGATGGCAAAACAGTGACTGCCCATATTCCATTATCTTCTAGTGCATTGATTTCTTTTCTCATAGCTTCTACCCATTTCGGATTTTGCATGGCTTCTCTTAAATGGCGCGGCTCACATCCTGCATCAATGGCTGCTACAAATGCACGATGGGATGGAGAAAATTTAGATAAACTAAGAAAATTACATAATGGATATTTAATACCTGACCTTGCATGTTGTAAGAACCCGCACCGCTAATTAAGGTAATTAGTAAACTAATTATGATAATTAGGAAATAATTCCATAATTGACCTTAATAATTATTAATGGGCTTAGGTAATTATACTGAGTGAGTAAAAATGCTGAAAGTCGCTTTTCGGAAGAAAAGCGCAGATACCGGTTCTGCTACTCGGTATAAATGCGTACCGGAAAAGTATCCCGAAAAATAACGAATGCATGATAATTACTAGAATATTATGTAGGACTTGTAAATCAAGTTTCAAGTCAAAATGACGTAATCTGATGCCAGAACTGATACTGGCTATGGAAAGGCGCGTACCGGAAAGGTGCTCCGAAAAATAAAATAAAAATATGACAAATCTTAGAAAAATGCGTAGGTCTAGAATCCGAAGTTTGGGATCAATATCTTTTACTTTGCGATTAAGGCTAATACTGTGTGATTAGTGGCTTGTGCCTATTTATACAATAGTTGCACACATTTCTAGGTCATTTTGCAGCCACCTACGTAGGGAATTTTGGGCTGCTGCTTGCCACCTTATTCTTCTTCTTCCTTCTTCATTCTTTAGCCAAGTTATCACCTTTCATGCTTGTTTAAACACTTGTGAGGGTGAGTGTTAACCTTGGGGCTGCATTGTGGCCATCATTCTGAGTTGAGAAAGCTGGGTGTGTGTAGTTAGTGAGCATGAGTTTGGAGCTTTAGTGATGGCTACCTTGTGGTAGTCATTGTGAGCTTCAAAGTGCCTTCTTGTGGTGCAAGAACCCATCTTGAAGTGCCATTTTCGTGCTCCTACTTAGGCTGAGTTTGAGGAACCTTGGGAGAGCTCCAAGAGCACAACTTGCCTCTGTTTTGAGCTTTGGTAAGTTACCTCACCATGATCATGAGTTTATAATGCTTAAAGTTGATGTCTTGGCCATGTTTAATGAGTAAACAAGAGGGTATAAGGTATATGAACCTAAAATGAACTAAAGATGCATGCTTTAACGTGTACATGTGTTAAAAGTGGGATCTTTGGGATGGATATTCACGAAATGCAGAAACTGCATTCTGTCGTGAGATATCCGGATATTTGTCGAACAGATATCCGGATATCAGTATCCGGATATGGTATCCGGATATTGATATCCGGATATGGGATATGTCCAGTGTGATATCCGGATATGGCATATCCGGATATGTTTTTCATGATATCCGGATATCCTGGGTTCTGCGCAGACAGTAGCGGTACTGTATGAACAGTAAGCTATTGGGTGTGTGTGGACCCTAGTTTAAGGAAGTTGAACTTCTGTAATAAATGGACTAAGTCAGAATCATATGATTAAGGGCTTATGGCTTTGTTGGAAGCCTTAAGACGTAAAACGTAAAGGAAAGGCGTAGTCTTTAAGTTGTATGCTTGTGATGCAATAATATTGACTTGTTAATGGTCCATATCAGATTGTGATACTGCTGTTTGTGGACTTGTGAGTGGTTGGACTCTTGGCTTGGATTGATTGCTTGCAAGGTAAGCTTTCGTGTCCTCGGTTTAGCCATTTTGATGTTCCACCATGTCCCATGGGGATGGGTTTATGCATGCTGTGTTACATGCTTTGATTATTTTGGAAATGCTGTTGAGCTGTTTATATGTAATGAGCTATTATGATATGCATGTGGTGTCCACCTAGACGGCAATCCTGAGTATGTGGTACATACAAGATGGAGAAGCATGTGGGTGAGGTGCAGGTAGTATCCATGTACTCATGTAGGCATAGACGTATTCCTACATTTCTCTGGCCAGTAGATTTGAAAGCACACATGACATGATTAATTGTTGCATCGCATGATTTTGGAACTTATACTGTAATACTGTTTTAGAACTTATATTACACATGTAAGTGAGCTTGGGGTGGAGACTCCTTGAGGACCCCTTGTCTTACTGAGATTTCTTGTTAGAGATCTCACCCCACGTTTGGGGATGCTTATTTCAGGATCGGGTAATGTTGAGGGCTCAGGTGGCAGGAGGCCAGAGCTGAGCTGATTGATGATATGCTGACTGCTGTTATGTTTTCCGACTGTTGTTTATGTTTTCTGCTGAGTTTATGTTATGACTGTTATTGGGCATTGTTGCCTTATTTGGTGAGCATGGGGTTTGTCCATGCCACATGGTTTGATTATGTCTTTTAATTTGCTGTTGTAATTAATGTATCAGGATTTTGACCCAGGCTGCGTTTTGTAGTCCTGCGGTTCTAGATACACACATTATATTTATGTACGAGGTATTCAGTTAGTTGTCTTGCAATTTACATACAGGCAGTATTTTTATGAAAATGATTAAGTAATCAAGTTGGTTAAGTTAATGACGTCATAATTGAATTAAAGAAAAAGTTATTCCGCATTTTAATTAAGCGTGGCTTAATACGATAGTGTGTTAACATTCCGGGTTAACACGGGCTGTTACACATGTGAGGAGGGACTGATTGGGAAAGCATGAAGAGATTTATGTGTTTCAATAGCATTGCATTCATAATATTGAAGATATGCTGGAGATTTTCTGGATCGCTGTCGTCGTCTTGCTGCTTGTTGTGAAGCCAAGGAACATGGTTCAGTAACTTGAATTTCTGATTGCACCCTTGTCAAATCGTGTGACACAAGTGCCTGGTCGTTGCTCCCCTTGTCTGCTGCGTCGGTTTCGGAAGTTGCTGCATAGTCAGCGTCGTTTGCATGGTGTGGAGGTACTGCATGATTTATGTTATCTGCATGGTCTCTAAGTGCACCTGACTGGTCGGCGTTGTTCACAGGAAAATCAAGCAGAATGCTTTGTGCCTCATTGTAAGCAGTAATCGCAGATGGTAACACAGGTTGACGCGATGTTGATGTCAAGGAAGCCAAGGGAAAAATTTCTTCATAAAATTTCACATCCTTGCATACAAAGAACTCTCTATTTTCCAGATCATAAACTCTCCATCCCTTTTGAGCAATCGAATATCCTATAAACATGCACTTGCGAGAACGAGAAACAAATTTATCCGTAGGCTTTGGTCTAACATTAGCAAAACACAAACAACCAAAAATTTTCAAGTGTTCATAATTTGGGACTACCCCATATAATAACTCGTGAGGTGTACTACCAGATAAAATTTTGGATGGTGTTCTATTAATTAAATGAACTTCTGCAAGCACACTTTCTTCCCAAAAATCAACGGGTAAACTAGCTTGAAATAATAATGCCCGAGATACATTTAAAATATGTCGATGCTTTCGCTCTACACGTCCATTTTGTTCTGGTGTATAAACACAAGATGTTTGATGAATTGTCCCATTATCATGATATAACTGCAGCAATTTATTTGATTTAAATTCGGACACATTATCAGAACGCAATATTTTTATCCTTTTTCCAAATTGGGTTCTGATCATAGCGAGAAATTTATGAATACGATCGCATGTCTCCTTTTTTTCAGCTAACATATATACCCAAACAAATCGACTGAAATTATCAACAATTGTTAAAAAATAATGGGCACCTGAGAGGAAGAAGAGCGATAGGGCCCCCATGTATCACAGTGAATTAAATCAAAACACTCTTTACTGCGATTATTACTTGAATGAAACATAGTCCTAGTGTGCTTAGCACGACAACAAATGGTACATGCCGTTTTATTTGCTGCAATTTTAGCTGAAATATGGGAAAACAACAGAAGCAAAGACACAACTTCATAAGATGGACGACCCAACCGCTTGTGCCACAACTCTGCAGACTCCTGAATTCTCACAGTAAAAACCAGTGTTTTAAAACCCGGATCGGACCGGCCGGGTCGACCCGGGTCTCGGTGACCCGGTGGGTTCCCCGGTTCGAGTCACGCTTTAGACCGGTCGTGCATTTAACCCGGTTTGGACCGGTAGACTCGGCCGGGTCTCGGTGACCCGGTGAGTTGAAGGAGACCCGGTTTGGACCGGTTACATATTAAAAAGAAAATTAAGTGTTGTTAAAGCAAATGATTCATTTGTGTTTCAACTTTCAACCTAAAGGAGACCTTTATGTATGTTTTCTTATTTCCTTCGCCGTTCAAATCGCTCTTCTCTGGGCTGAGATCGACATTGCTCTTCACAAGAATTTTTTTGCAATTGAACCTGTTCTTGACTTCTTGGCTGTGCCTCTTCTTTGTTCTCCAAAAATAGGTAAATGAAAATATCGCATTTTTTTATCCCTTTTTTATTCACTTTTCTCGCTAAAATTGAAGTTCTACTTCTACCGCTTCACTACATGTTTGCATCACGTTATTTAAATATAGGACAATAATCATGGCCCACCAAGAAATGTTCCATTTAGAGAAAATGAAAGGAAAGGGAACAGTGGCAGACATAAAAGCTTTATTTGTTCTTTTTTATTAGTTCTTTTTCTTTCCTTCTATTCCACCGACAATCCACGGTTCCTTTGCTTTAAAATAACAATCATGTTAAAAAAATCATGTTATTTGGTTTTTCTTTTTTAAAAAAAATAAGAAAATAAAACTTTGATTCCTATGGTTTCGCAGGTTTGCATATTTTATTTGGTTCTTCGAGCTTTCGATACTGTTGGTTAGTTTTCATACTCTTCCTTGTTCTGCAGTTAAAACTTTGAGTGAACTTGTCTTACTGGTGGCAAGGGTTTATCAGTGAATTATATGTCTAATGTGCTGCTACTGCATGCCTTTAACTATCTGTGAATGATATATATTTGAACCTCAAAATTTTCTATTCTGCTTCTCTTGGCAAGAATCCATAATGATATCCAATATCCAGCTTAATATATGTATGCCGAATTCTTTTTGTTCAGAAATCTGAGACCTGCTGCTATATTCAACTGGATGAAATAATACAATGTTTGCTAGCACCAAAACTTGTTGTTTTATTATCATCCTTAGGATTTCTCAAAGTTATATACTTGATTTACGTTGATGTCTTTATATATTGATTTATCATTTATGTTTAATGCAGATTTATTTTTACAAAGATGTCATCTGCTGAACCTGATTCAACACCATCCCTAAATGTATCATCTCAAAATTCCTCTAAACCAAATCATAGGGGGAAAACAGATCCAAGCAGGGGACATTGTAGACAAGTTATTGAAGATGGAAAAGTTGTTATAATTTGTCAACATTGCAAAAAGTTTTCAGAGGAGGTGGGATTAATCGGTTTAAGAATCATTTGGCCGGAGAAAAAGGGCAAGTTGAGGCATGTAAAAAGGTTCCACCCGAGGTGCGTGATGAAATGAAAAAAAATGTTGATGAAAGTAAGAAGAAAAAAAGAAAAGTTCAACTTGAAGAAGAAGAAAGCGGTGATTTTTGTGATGATATCAGATATGTTGATAATCAACCACCCTCCAAATATGAAAAAGGGAAGAATACCATGGGTTCTTATTTTATTCCAAGAACAACTCCTGGAGCTCAACCAACCATAAAAAGTGCTTTACAAAGTAAAGAACTGATTTGGAGAGCTCACCGTTCTATTTCAAAGTGGATAATGGTTTCCGCTCTCCCATTTAATGCAGCTAACAATCCTTGTTTTCAGGAAATGTTTGATGTTGTGTGTAACATGGGTGCAGGTTTTAAAGCTCCAACCATGCACATGTTACGTGGTGCTTTGCTAGATAGTTGGGTTGATGAGGTCCATAATCTTGTTGAGGGTTATCGCGATGTTTGGAAGCACACTGGATGCACTATTATGGCAGATGGTTGGACTGATCGGTGTAGGCGAACTCTCATTAACTTTCTTGTTTATTGTCCTAAAGGAACTATTTTTTTGAAGTCTGTGGATGCTTCTCATGCTTCTAAAACTGCGGATTTATTATTCCAGCTTTTCAAAGAAGTTGTGCTATTTGTTGGGCCTGAAAATGTTGTTCAATTTGTGACTGATAATGCTGCCAATTATGTTGCTGCTGGAAAATTATTAGAGGCTGAGTTTCCCAAGATCTTTTGGTCTCCTTGTGCTGCTCATTGTATTAATTTGATGTTACAAGACATTGGCAAGTTAGAGGAAGTGGGTGAGGCCGTGGGACATGCTTCAAAAATTACGAAGTATGTATATCACCATTGTTATCCGTTGCATTTAATGAGAAAATTTACTGGAGGCAAAGAAATTCTTCGACCAGCTCCAACTCGTTTTGCCACAAATTTCATTGCTTTGCAAAGCATATTAGCTCAAAAAGATGCATTAAGAGCAATGGTGACATCAAGAGAGTGGACAATTTCAGCCTATTCTAAGGATGTCAAGGCTAAAAGGTTTGTTGAGCAAGTCTTAGATTCTAGATTTTGGAAAGAGTGTGCTGACATTGTGAAAGTTACTGAGCCACTTGTGCGGCTGTTACGTCTTGTTGATAGCGAAGACAAGCCTTCCATGGGTTATCTTTATCAGGCCTTTTATAAAGCAAGAGAGGAGATGATCAAAAGGTTTCAAAGAAGAAAGAAAAAGGTGGAGCCATACTTGAAAATCCTAGATAGCCGATGGGATTCACAACTTCGTAAAAATTTGCATGCTGCTGGATATTGGTTAAATCCAGGATGTCATTTCAATTCTGAGGAGTTTCAAAAACATGAATTGACAACATCTGGTCTTTTAGATGTTATTGAGAGGCATGCATATCGGGATGTGAATTTGCTATCCATTTTAACGGCTGAGATGAGAATATTCAGAGAATCTGAGTTTGATTTTGGAAGGCAAGCAGCTATTCAGGAACGAAATACAATTATGGCAGGTAAAATAATTTGTGAGCTTTACCTTTAATTCTTATTACAGTTGCATGAAATTAGTATGAATGTTAATTTATTTTATTACTTACAATGTTTCAGATAAATGGTGGGAAACATATGGCTTTGGTGCACCAAACTTGAGAAAATTGGCTATTCGTGTCTTAAGCCAAACTTGTAGTGCCTCTGGTTGTGAGCGAAATTGGAGTGCATTTGAGCATATTCATTCAAATAGGAGAAATCGGTTGGAACATAAAAGGTTGAATGATCTTGTCTATGTTCGGTACAACTTAAAACTCCAACAAAGGTATTAATATTATGCAAAATTGATTGCTTACTTTCTTTTGGACAATTATTTGTTTGTATTTGCTCATGTTGAATGTTGGAAAAAATAGGAATCAATTGAAGCACCAAAATTATGACCCAATTAATTTTGAAACAATAGAGGATCATTATAATTGGATTTTTGAGGAGTCACCACCATTATTAACAGATGAGGAGGCAAGGTCTTTACGTGAAAACATAAGCAATAATGTCATTCAACCAATTGTAGATGACCTTGGTATGTTTCTTTATACAATTTATTTATATAATTCTATTGTTTAATTTCATGATGTGATAATTGCATATTAATTACTAACTTACATAAAATGTGATGTTATTGTAGATCAATTGAATTTAGATGAGGATGACTATGATGATGCACAAGACATGGCTATTCAAAACCAAAATGCAAGCAATGTTGGTCAATGTTTGAATGAGATTGGTGGAGAAGATCTAGGAGAGCCTGAATTTATTGATACAACTTTACCACCATGGGCATAGTATTTTTATTAGATTGTGTATTATTGGCTTATAAGTTTCATCAGATTGTGAAGGACTAGAAGAGCCTTTGTGTTTGTTTATGGCTTTATGTTTTCGTGTAGTTCAGACCAGAATTGGGTTTTATGTTTTGCATCTTTTATTTTTGTGTTTGATTTACTATAATGTTTGGATATATTGCAAGTATTCATTTACAACTTTTTACTTGCTTCCTCCCCCCTTTTTTTTAAAGCACATTATTGATAGTTTTCTTCTATGAATTTTTAATATAAGTAATAAATTTATTTTTTTTAATAAGTGAACAGTGAATCCGGTTGAACCAGTGACCCAGTACCTCGACCGAGTCGATGACCGGTCCGAGTTTTAAAACACTAGTAAAAACTGAAGCATGCTTTGGTTGAAACACATAAACTCCTGCACGAACATCACCCAATCCAGTCTGCCTCATCAATGCTTGGTCCTACAAAATACATTGTCCATTAGTAAATATTAGTTTATTATTACTCTGCTGCAATAATTGTGAAACCAAAATCAAATTGCACCGCAAATGAGGAACAAATAACACGTTAGTCAATATGAAATCGTCATTAAACACCATTGTCCCTTGTTGTTCGGTATGAGTAATTGCACCATTAGGCAACCCCACTGCTAGAGGTTTCACCTTTGTAACATTAGTCAATAATTCCATAAAACCTGTCATGTGCTGTGAAGCACCACTATCAATAAGCCATTGTGACTGAATAGTCTTACCAGACAATTTGTCAGTAGTCTGGTTTGATTGAGAATGATCCACCAATGTCATGAGTTTATGCACTACTTCTGGAGTGATGACCGAATATGCACCTGCAGTTGCTGTCATCAAAGGGGTTGCTGGTGACGGCGTGTTTACTGGTTGGAACCCATCCGAGGTTTGGACGGCGTAAGCTTGCTCATGCGTCCCGCGTCCACCTTGTCGCCCCCTTCCACGGCCGCGAGGTGCGCCACGCGTAAATGGAAATCCAATAATTTTCCAGCAACGGGATGGATCATGATTAGATTTTCCACAGTGTGGACATGGAGGGCGAACAACAGAAGTATCAGCAATCATGCGCGAACCACCAGCTTCCTTTCCGCCTCCAGTTTCAGTACGTGCAGCGTACCCAACAACAGCTCCACGATCATCATGTCCGCGTGCAATAGCGCGATGTGTCTCCTCCTGTGTAACAGTTGCATAAACCTTATTCAGATTTGGAAGAGGAGAAATATTGAGAATTTGAGAAAGTAAGTTCCCAAATAGCGCTTCATCCAATCCCATAAGAAATTGGTACACTCGTTCATGTTCTATGACTTCTTCAATTTCTTTTGCCAAAGCACAGTTATCTCCACACGCGCATGATTTGGAAATCTTGCTGCCTTCGAGCTCATCCCAGATCGCGCGGAGCTTGGTGTAATACTCACCAATGGTACATCCTTGCTGCCGTGTGTGTGTGAGAGAAGCTCGGAGTAACGGAGTTGATACTGCTTAGGGAAATTTTGTATAGCATACCTCTCCTGCAAGTCATCCCACAAGTCTTTTACGTCATCAAGACATTTGATGAGTGGTTGCAACTAAGGATCAATGGTGTTGTGAATCCACCCATTGATCATAGAGTTGCACCTGACCCATGCACGTCATTCCGCAGCGTTATCCTTCTTTGGTTTCTTCACATCACCAGTGATAAAACCAAGTTTGTTCTTTGCACTGAGTGCGTTTTTTCATGAGCTTGGCCCAATTATCATAATTGGCCTCTCCACACAGCTGCACTATAGTTAAAATAACGCCTGGATTATCCGATCCTCCAAGATAAAAAGGAGAGTCAGGATCCGAAGGCTTCAAGGTGCTGCTGTTTTCTCCGGCCATCGTAGATGAGACAAGCTTTCGCACTCACTTGTATTTGCGAAAGTGTTTCATAACCTGGCTCTGATACCAAGATAAAATATGGTACCAAATGATCGGTTTTCTCCATTAATTGGTTGCCTTTAAATAGGCTTAAATTAAATACAAATAATCAGCAAACGAAAAAACAAAACTAACTAACCTAGGAGCCTAGAAGCTGATCGTAAAATAAGCTAACAGCATCGAATAAGATGCTAACAATACTAACAACTAGGAAACACCTAATATTACAAGGAAACTGAAAATATTTACATGCTAACTGCATATATTCTTTCAACTGGGTTCCATAATGACATCATTTTAGGGTAAAAATCAAGATTTTTTTTGTAATTATAATATGTTGCATGATTATATTAGTCTTTATCATTATAATTTTTTAATCTTATAACCCAAAACGACGTCATTTTGAGCTAACTCGAGATAACTTTATCTCTGGTGATTGGAGAAATATTTTTCCCATAAAATAATGACATGTAAAATCATGTTATATATATATATAACTTAAGTTAAAAGGAAGATTCTATAAAACAGGAGTAAGACCTGCAATTAGGGGTGTTAACGGGCCGAGCCGAGCCGAGCTTTAGTCTTACAAGACTAAGTCTGTGTTTAAATGTGTCAGCCTGACCAAGCCTGTTACCTGTTATGATTACAATTATCGGCCTGTGGCCTGACTTATTTACAAAAAAATAAAAGTCTGGTTTAGCCTGTTTAAAAAATAATAATATAACAAAAATTTATCCAAATATGATATACAATCAACAACACTAGTAATTCCATAAATATTCAGAAATTCAATATATATATCCA
Source organism: Gastrolobium villosum (assembly GCA_032173675.1). Classification (NCBI taxonomy): domain Eukaryota; kingdom Viridiplantae; phylum Streptophyta; class Magnoliopsida; order Fabales; family Fabaceae; genus Gastrolobium; species Gastrolobium villosum. The sequence goes on along the minus strand of JAVKPL010013030.1, from coordinate 5,018 downwards.
AACAACATAATATAAAACAAAATCATTCAAAAAGTATGTTTAACTAATAAAATGAGGTGAAATGGATTGAGGAGAGAGAGAAGGCTATTACAAATAATGTAAAAAATATAAAATAAAAATAAAGACTAATATACTAAGCTAGCCTAAGAGGCTCTAAGACCGAGCTTTGGAATTAGAACCTGAGACCTTTTTATTAAACGATCTTTTATATAAGTCCAAGCATGGTTCCAACAACCAATTTTAGACATGGTAGCTCAAGCCTTCACGAGCTAAGCCAAAGGCCCCTGGTTTGTTTACCACCCTTACCTACAATGCTATATGGAGCTGAATGCTAGCCAGCACATAGGCAACATGAGCATAAAATGGGAGTAGCAGAGATGAGGATGTTAAGGTGGATGTGTGGTTATACGAGGATGGATAAGATAAGAAATGAAGATATTCGACGAAAGGTAGGAGTACTATTGGTGGCTAAGAAGATGAGAGAACATAGATTGAAGTGGTTTGGGCACGTAATGAGAATGCCCCTGGATGCTCCCGTAAGAACAAAAGTTTGTACCAAGAGCTCAAAACAAAAAGAGGTAGAGGTAGACCGAAACTTACTTGAGGGGAAGGTAGTAAAACAAGATTTAATGGAGTGGGATATAGATTGACGGACGGTATGCCGTAGAACGAAATGGAGAAAAGCTATAAGCATGGTGGAGGGTTAGACCCGTTGTTATTTCTATGTTCCAGATGGTCCCTTTTTAGTCCTTTTCCCCTTTGTCTCCCCTCTTCTTCTTATCCCTTTCTTTGTTACTTTTACTTATATATATATATATATATATATATATATATATATATATATATATGGTGTCAAATTTCAAATTTGACACCTCATTAGATAAAAAAAGATCAACGACTCTGATTTGTAAGCATGTGACACCATTGATCTTTTTTTATCTAACGGTTATCAAATGAGATGTCAAATTTGAATTTTGACACTGTTACAACCGTCGCTAAATGCATTTTTGCAATTTATAGCGGTTGTAAACGTCGCGTATACCAAAAATGAACCGCCTCCAAATGCCATTTTTTTGTAGTGAAAGGATATATATATATATATATATATATATATATATATATATATATATATATATATATATGCATATATTTGACACCGGTGTCAAATTTGAAGTTTGACACCTTTAGAGCCGTTAGATCAAAAAAGATCAACGGCTCTGATTTGTAAGCATGTGACACCGTTGATCTTTTCTGATCTAACGGCTCTCACAAACTTCAAATTTGACACCGGTTCAAAGGATGTTTCTTTTTTCAACCTTTTTATATCTTTCATTTGGGTTTATTTACCACTGACTCCAATTAATTTGGGATAAATGTGTTGTTGATGTTGATATATATACACTACATTATGTACTTCCCTATATATATATATATATATATATATATATATATATATATATATATATATATATATATTATCATCTATAATTTAACATGACCAGAAAAATTTTCCTACACTCAACATTTTGTGGGGCTCGCAGCAAAAAAAACTCCGGCACGCAAAACGAATCTCTATAACATAACAAAATCACTTTTCCTACAACATAACTCTTATAAAACCCTATATATAAAGAGAGAATATGAAGAAAAAAATCTAACGATGAGAAGTGATATCTGTTAAGAATAAGAAGTGGATTGAGGAAGAGAAAGTTGAAAGAGTGCGTGGGTTTTAAGCATTGTTTTAAAACCTCACCCCATCCCCTGAGTTGACCCGGGTCAACCCTGACCCCTCCCCTCTGAGGGTTGGGTCACAAGTTGGACCCTATATGCATATCGACTCCTCCGATCCCCAAAACTCGGCCGGGTTTCAGTGACTACCGGGTCAAATGGAGTCACTGCATGTTTTTTTTTTTTTTTAATTCCATGAAACAACATCGTTTGATGGAGAAAAAAATTGCTTGCAAACAATAAATCTAATCGTTCTCTTCGCTCCCAATGACCTAGATGTCTTCAATCTTCACCTCACTGCCGTGAATCTTCTAGAAAAAGTAAGAATTTTACCCATTCAAATAAAATTCTTATGGTCGTCGATGGAAAACAAAAACTTGACACATTAATAATAGTCAAAGGTTAATATAATCAATGAGAGAAAATACATTGAGGTACCTTCAAATTAACACATTAATAATAGTCAAAGGTTAATATAATTTTGTATTTTGGTAAATAAAGTTAGGGTTTTATAAGAGTTATGTTGTAGGAAAAGTGATTGTGTTATGTTATAGAGATTTGTTTTGCGTGCTGGAGTTTTTTTTTTGCTGCGAGCCTCACAAAATATTGTGTGTGTAGAAAATTTTTATAATGTCATGTAACCATAAGGTTAATACAATTTTAATTGGCATGAGATTGCGTTAAGCGTTTGCAGGTAATGAAATTTTCGGACTTTGACTGAGAAACTGTTACTCTGTGGACTGAAGATTACATCTGTTTAATTTATGCATGTATTTCTAATATTTCAAAGATTCGATGTCTTATTTCCTTGCTGATGCTGCTGGTACCAGAGACAATATTAGTCATAGCGTATTATATGTTTACTAGCTATTGTTGACCAATATTGATTATTACTATGCTGTTTATATAATAATAAAATGATACATACATGCGAAATAATTAGAATAGTTCATGTTATTCATTAAAGAAAAATATTAAGCGACGAGGATTTTATTGTCTGAATTTTTGAGAGAATGAATTAACATTATTTTTAATTTCTTAATAATGAATAGGTCTTGCCACTTTTTTTTTTATATATATATATATATAAACAGGTCTTGCCACTTTAACTCATATAGGATTTATCTTGAATCTTGACAAATTATATATACTTAAGTTCTATCTAAAAAAAAATTACAATATTATTCTTCACAAATTTTCATATAGACTTTGAAATGACCAAAAAAGAAATTATTTAAAAAAATAACTTCTCATGAAAATTGTACAATGTAAAGTTACACATTCCCTTTTTTTATTATAAAACAAAACTTCATTAAAATAAGTTTGTCAAATAAGAGCACACTTCAATTTCATCACACGTGATTATACGATGTCACTCGATTCAATATATGGTTTTGAAATTATTATTCACATATACCTACCCAAGAAATTATTATTATTGCTTACCAAAAAAAAAATTATTATTATTATTATTATTCACATACATCCATTAGTCGATCATTGAGATGTATCCCTTGACCCCCTATAATTTTAAATTATGACTTGGGTTTATTGTGATTATAGAAAACTCTCACCTTATGTTTTTATAGATGTAAAATTTTAGTTTTCCAGATTTTTACACAATATTATTATGATATTTTCAATTAAAATTATAATATAATTAATTACTAAAGATTAAATTAATTTTTTTATAAAGTTACTTATCTAGGTATTATTTTAAATATTATCCAAAGATAAATTTAAAATACATTATTTATATTTTTATTTAAATATTTTTTAATATATCTTAATTGATAATATTATAATAAAATAAAACAAAGTAATTTTTGGCTTAATTATTTTTAAGATAAAAATAAGAGTGAAAATTTTTAAAAATGTATTTTGCTGGAATATATTTTTAAGATAATAAATTTCAAATTATATTATATAATATTTTAAATTTTCTACATAAATTATATATAAATAATATTACATAATTTTTAACATTTAATTATATTATAATTTAATTAATAATATTATACTAATTTAAAAATAAAAATAATATATATATATATATATCACAGGTGTCTGAGTGATATTATATCAATTAAAATAAAATTAAGAATAAATGATTACCAAAAAAAAAATTTAAGAATAAATAATAAATTTAGATTCAATTCATTATTTATATAAATAAATGTATCTGTATAAAAAAATGATTATTCTATTTTGAGTTAAATATATTTTCAAGAAAATGTACTAATGTGCTGTCAATTTGTCTCGAGTAATATTTTCAATTTTAATGATAATCTTTAATAAATATTTTTACGTAATTTTTAATTTACTTTAATACTTAATTATAATATAATTTTAATTGATAATATCATAATAATATAGCATAAAAATTAGTAGAAATTTAAGAATTTGTATATATAAGAGCACAAGGGGTAAATGATGGGAAAAAAAATATCTACTGCTTAGATAACTTTATATAATGTTCATCGAAACGACGTTATTTTAGGATTGAAAAACTAAAAAATTAGAATGATAAAGATTATTATATCTCTGAAATAAATTAAAATTTAAAAATATCATGATTTCTATTCTAAAATGATGTCATTTTGGTGCACATTAGATAAAGTTATCTGAGTAACTTTAAAAAAAACAAACCCTTAAATGATACACCATATAAATAATGATTTGAAGTCAGATTAAAGACTTAAAGTATTAAACCATTGCAAGTGGAATACAAACTATAACTCAAACTAGGTAAGAATGACGCCCAACAATAGATTATATTAGACTAGAGAAATATATGCCTAATAAGAGGAAAAGTTTGTTTGATAAAGTCCACCGAGTGGCTTTACCTCCGAATAATTGTTGAATAAAATACTAGTTTATGTTTTACTTTGGTTCACGAGCGACGGAATTGCACCAACGTGTTGTCGCTGAATAAAATGTCACAGATTTCTTTGACTTTCTTAGATGATATCCTTTAATTCGATTGTTGTTTGTATGTAAACTCTTGTGAATAAAATGGTAAAATTAATGTTATAATTCTTGAGAAACAAAAATAAAAATAAAAATAAGATGACACTTATTTTACTATAAATAAATATATTAGTGGAGAATAAAAATATAAACCAAATACCCTTAAAAATTCATTTACAAACAGCAAGAAAAAGCTCAATGAAAAATCAAGAGCTTATACTTTCCGCGTATACATTTCGAAATTCAACATTTGCAGCCTCTTAATCAATTTGTTGAAATTAAGAATTTATCATAAAATAAAAAACCTTTTTGCGAGTCCA
>JAVKPL010013029.1:0-66594 GCA_032173675.1 Gastrolobium villosum | reverse complement strand
AAGAGTTCCTCCGCTCCAAGCTCACTTCGGTATAACAGTTCAAATATAATAATTCAACAATAATAGCATAATCACATGATGCAGCAACATATATATATATATATATATATATATTATATAAATATATCATGCATGTGTGCTAACAAGTCTACTGGCCAGAGAACACATGATGCAAGGGTTCTCAAAGAGTTCCTCCGCTCCAAGCTCACTTCGGTATAATAGTTCAAATATAATAGTTCAACAATAATAGCATAATCACATGATGCAGCAACATATATATATATATATATATATATATATATATATATATATATATATATATATATATATCAAGAATGTGTGCTAACAAGTCTACTGGCCAGAGAACAATATGATTTACACACGTCTGCTACATACATAAGAAGTATAAGGCTCTTGCCTCATACCCACACTTAGGGAATACAGTCTTGTGCGGCTCCACACTACACTCATGTATTAGCCATCTTGTGTGTAAAACACCACATAACATACATATATAAGAGTGCATCATTTAATCATCTCAAATAACAGATAAGTATATATACCATATAAAACCACCACCCCCTCTTGGAGTATGGTGGAACAAATGGGGATTAACCCTGAGAACACGGAACTTACCTGTCACGTAGTATAATCAAGCTCAAGATCCAAATAGCAGCTCACATATCACCAAATAGCATAATCACAGTCTGTTTTATGCAAAAAAAATATTGTTAATATTCATAGTCTAGAGTTTCGTTGCATAATGACAACATTTCCTTTCTTGTTTAATGATTATCGGCTTCTTCCAAAGCCTTAATAATGGGTTATTTCATTTTTATCACTTGAACACTTATATGACAAGCCCACACTAATTCATTAAGGTCCTATATTGTATTTAAGGCTTCTCAACTTGTTAAAATTGATTTTAGGCTCATTCTGCCAAAAGTATTCGAATACTCCTCGATAAGTATTCGAATACTTTTGTTCCCAGAAAAGTATCACAATACTTTCACTAAAGTATTTGAATACCAAAAGTATCCCAATACTTTTACTAAGGTATTCGAATACCAGCAAGTATCCCAAAACTTTCACTAAAGTATTCGGATACTGCCATTCGCAGAAAAGTATCCCAATACTTTTACAAAAGTATTCGAATACCAGACGACAAGTATCTCAATACTCCACGAAAAGTATCGAATACTTTTCAGACAGAATGCAGAAACTCATGTAGTTTCTGCATGAACTCGGTTTTAAGGGTTCCCCAATGGTTCTAAGTCCAATTTCTCCACAAACAGAAGTTTATTACCACTTATTAAACATAGGTTAACAATCCTTAACTTGAATAATCAAAGCTTCTCTTTTTAATGACTCAAACAAACTAAGATCATGAAATTTTAAGGGGAATGATCATGAGTTACCTCGAGGCTTAAGAAATCAAAAAAAGGAAGTGACTTGGAGCTTCCCACACAGCTCAACCACACTGACTTCACAAGACCACGAAAATGATCACCAAGCTTGGTCCTTTTTCCTTCAAAAGTGGCTTCTTGAAGCACCAAGTGCCAAGACAAAGACTCCCTCACCCCAAACCAAGGAACTCAGCCCTCAACTCACACCAAACAGCAACAAGTACTCATAAATGAAAGGTCATTCTCCCTCACAATGCTAGCTCACATCTAGCTATGGTGTTTTGGTGAAGGAACTATAAAGAAAGGTGGTCCTTTGGATGAGTTTCATGAAGAAGAAGGCTATGGAATAAGGTGGAGAGGGTGGAAGCCAAATGCACCAGAAACTCACGCATAAGGTTCAACAAAACTGACCTAGAATAATGTGTCACTCGCTATTTATAGGCGGATTACGTTTAATCCATCAGTAGTAGCATTAATAGCTTCGCTTATCATTTTAATCTCAAACTTCATATTCTGAACCTAGCCATTTTTATAGGATTTTTCATATTTTAATTTTCATTTTCGCAGCACTTTATCGGTACGCGTTTTTACGTAACCGGTATTAGTTCTGACGTCAGATCTCATTATTTCAACTCCGAACTTGATATACCAGTCCTAGATATTATTCTAGGAATATTAACATACTTATTATAATTTTTTGGGATACTTCATCGGTACACAATTATACCGAGAAGCAGAATCGGTGTCTGCACTTTTCGTCAGAAAAGCGACTTTTAGCGTTATTAAACCTCTGTGGTAATTATTCTCCTCTTTTCATATTTATTCAAGATCAATTATGGAATTATTTTTTAAACTCATGATTAAATTATTTAAATTCCTAATTTAACGGTGCGGGTTCTTACAACACTCATCTTAATCTTAGGTGTTCAAACTCACACGCCCGTGATGAGAGCCTTGTAGAGTACCTCATGTGGCAAAGACTTTTGGGTTTTACATATGTCGCGCATGGAGGTGATGCGCGTCTTAAACTTGCACACATTCCATGCACATTTCACTCTCATTAGATTAATAAATAGTTTTTCAAAAGAATGATACGAGCATTTTGTTTCTTATTTTGCACTACAAAGGTCAAAGCCACTCTTGTAATTTATTAATCGCTCAGGCTTATGAGCTCAGAGTCATTATTCATTCCTATGTAATTGTATGCAATATTGCTCAACGATTGTCTAATGACATATGTGCATTCACAAGACAAAGAAAATTACTTTGTATAGAGTGGCCAATGGCCAAAATGGATGATCAAATCACCCTTAGATAATGAGAGTTTGAGTTTGTTTTAATTTTTTATAAAAAAAACAAAAAAAACTATGGTGTACTTGTTTAGTGGAAAATTGGAGATAAGCAATTGTTACCCAGAGGCTTGGCCGGGGTTCTTAAGCATTGCAATATGTATTTAGTTTAAGGGTTTAGTTTGTGTTATTTTAAAGGACACAAAGTTGTGTCCTTTTAGCAGTTATAATTATGTCTTTTGGGTAGTACATAATTAAATATAATATTAAAATTATATTTTTTTTTCATTTTTCAGGTCAATAGATGGCTTCAGAAAAGAGAAAACAAAAATAACCTTAATATTAAAATTATTTACTACCTTAATACATAGTTATAATTATTAACATGACACAATGTTGTGAATAAAAAAATTTCTCTTAGTTTAATGTAACTGCTATTGTTTATATTTTATTTCATCTAATATAATAATGAATAAGACTGTTAACTTACAAAAGGAGAAAAGATTGATAAGAAAAGTACAAAAACAAATTGATGTACGAGGAAGCGTCAACGGCAAATTGTAACTGTCTCTTTTTTCCCAAAGGAAATGGAAAAGAAAATTATGCAAAGCAAAAGGTTGAGCACGACAAAAGGAAACTCATCACTAGGCACGGCCATTTAATTTCTATTACTTAGCACGCCAATGCCTCACAAATCGTGGATCTTTCTCTCTCCATCTAATCTCTTTGCATCTGATAAAATTGATGATAAAAAAAATGCCACCAGCGCTATTTGAAAATGGATACATGGTCCCTCCCACTCCTCTCCTTTCATTTTATACAGGCTTCCCCTTTTTCTCCTTGCTTTTGAGCACACTTGCATTTACACGAGCTTGTTTTTGGGCGTGACCACAACCTCACTTCACTTGCTGCTTTGTTTACTAGTTTTTCGAGTTTTGACCTAATAATTTTTTGTATTACTAATGCCAACTTTTGTACCTGGCTTGGTCATATATATGTACTACCACCATTTCTGTGTCTAGGACCCTTTCTTTCACTTTTGGTCTTTTATATGTATTATAATACCAATTAATCAATTGGCTACTAAGAAGAATAAATGAACTAGTATTCACTACCAAGAGGAGTTTGTGCACCTGTACATTTGGAAGGAATCCATTGTTACCGGGTGTCTGATTGGTCAACCAAAGTCCAAGGCAAATAATAATCTTATTAAGTAGGGTTTTCATTTCCTCCTTTAACATAACACAACAAACTTTCCTACACACACAACATTTTGTGGGGCCCACACATTTTAAAACAAAAAAAGAAAGAAAAAAATACGGCACGCAAAACGAATCTCTATAACATTACACAATCACTTTTCCTAAAACATAATAAATATAAAACCCTATTAAGTATTGATCTGGAATGAAATATAAAGCCGAGTTGTTGGAGTGGATCATCTCATGTGCTAATTAATATGACCATGTCATGTGGGGCAATCATAACCATACATGGGTGAATGAATGGTGATAAGGGAGGAGAGAAAAAAAATATAAAGATAGGAAGTTACATAATCATCACCGTTGATTTAATTATTAATGATTAAAATCCTCCCACATTATATGATCATGTTAAATTACACATTATAACATATCATGTTAAATTACACATTAGATGATCCATTTCCCCGCTTGTTAGTCTTTCACCATAAAGAAAGGCATCTTCTAAAGGGTATTCAAGTCAACAAAGGCCACATCTGCAACTCTTCTGCAAAGGTTATCTTAAGCCACCTACACAAGAACTATATAGAGACCTTGTTGCCTCACCACTTGTAGAAAACTTGCAGGAACATTTTCTAGAGCTGGTCATTCCTCAACTGTAATTAAATACAAGTATGTTAAACACAAAGTACACATTTTCTTCTACATAAATAAATCTGCTTACATAAAATCTGACTTGAGCGTCGGAGTTTCTTGCATGTATACTCTCTACCTTATTCAGGTAAAGACTCATGGGTTAAAGCTGCCTCAAATCACTTGTAGAGAAAGATCATCAAGGTTAGCCCAAATAAAAATGATTCTGATCAAATATTATTGATGGATTTGGTCCTACAATTAATTATATTCCTCAGATCTGGCTGAGTTAAGTTAATTGAGACCCAAGGATAGATAACCAAACTTAAGACAAGGATGATTTACTTAAACACCATGGACACAATGGGAAACTTCGTTAAACCGGTGCGCCCAATTGTACTTTCAACGTAATATTTTTCTTCTTAATCTAATAGCGTGATGAGATCACCTGAGAGAGACCAATAGATATTAATTGACTGTATCAATTATATCATTTTTTTAAGGAATTTGTTTATAGTATGGCATGCAACGAATTCTTCCAACAATATTAAATTATTAGTTAAAGATATATAAATGATTTTGTATTTATATTATATTTCTAATGTGCCTCTTCAGACGAGTTAATTGGGATTGAAGGAGAACAACGCAAAATCACACTTAATTACCTGTGTTAAAATAAAGTATGATTCAGTTAAATAGACCAATAGTAAACTATTAATCCTTATTCCTTGTTACTATAGTTGCATGATAAAGAAATAGACAGAACAACCAAACTCCTTTCGCACAGATGATAAGGAGTCTGGGCTCCTTAACCAGACACTACAAAAAATTGTGTGTTTATTGGCGTTCATTTACTGGCGTTCAATTTTGACCTCCGCTATATGAAAAAAATTTGGCGTTTATGCCACTTTCTAAAACTTATTCTGCCATCTTTAAAACGCTTCAAGCATTTTTTTTTTATTCTTTGGCTCTTTTATTCCCTAAGCAAAGCAAGGGTAAATTAAAAAAAAAAGATCACGTTTCTTTCATTTCCTTCTCTATTAACTCTATTCTATTCTTCCATTCTCTATTCTCAGTAACCAATGGATACTGTAATGTAAACCTTTGAGCAGCAAGAGTATACACTCTCTGTTCTACATTTAGAACTTCACTTCGTTTCGCTGTTGAAATTAAAGTTGATTCGTGTAAGTTCTGTTTCGCTGTTGAATTTAAAGTTGATTCCTATAAGTTCTTCATTCATAAGATATAATCGAAAAACTCATGAAATTCAGTAATTCTTTTCTCTCTTACCTTATTAATTTTAAAATTGATTTATTGGATTGTATTAATTTTATTGTTCTTTAGATTTACAAATTAACATCTCTGCTAGGGTTTCTTACATAGATAATCACCAAGTTTGTAGTGAAACTAAGATTTGTAATTCAAATTATCACCAAGCAGAACATTGAAATTAAGCATTCATTCACCCCCTTGTGTGATTGAGGGCACTGTTTTAGGTAACCTTTGAGAGGAATAAGGGACTGAAACGGCATCGTTCGAGTCCTCATCATCATGAGCAACTTGCAGAGCCTCTCGACAGTGGCATTCTCGTGATTATGGTGGATGCTCTGTTCTTGAGAGTCCAATAGCAGTGCCGTGTCGGTTAAACGGAAACACGGGACGCTGGGCCAGCGAGGGTGAGGGAACTCGTCGAACAGAGTTGGGTACCGCCGCATGAAGCGGAGGACGGGGACGGTTAGCCCCAACGGTTTTTGCCAATCTGCGAAGGATTTGGCGGTGAGGAAGCCGGTGGAGGAGCGCTTGATGGCGTCCTTGAGAAGCGAAGCGGCCTTCAGATCGGTTTCCTTGTCGATAATGTGGTCCAGGCTTCGGTTTTTGACCCACTTCAAACGCACTTTCGCTATGCCCCGCCATTGGAATTGGAGCTTCACCAAGGTTAAGGAAATGGGAAACACGCCATTTTTGTTCATCTTTCAACCCAAACTTAAAAAAAAAGAGAAAAAGGAATTTAACAGAACCCTTCTTCACGTTTTTTCACTAACGTCAACATCTTCATTAAGCATTCATTCATCCCCTTGTGTGATTGAGGGCACTGTTTTAGGTAACCTTTGGGTTTGAAAATTGAAATTAGTCCCTTTTTGCTAGCTAGTTGATGGAAGCTAGTTACTGTGATTATTCACTATTGATGACAGTAATATTATTTAAGATATTTATTTTGTAGTGTGCAGAACCACATATATAGGGACCTTGACCTCATCATTTTCATAGTCACCTTTATAGTTCATTCTAATGAAATATGATTTTAACCCCACTAATCTTATGAATTTATAATGTATCAGCAATTCCCAGTTGGCTGTATCCCGTATCCTGGACTTTTCTTTGTTTTATATCTTTAATATATAAATATCATGTTCAACTTAATTATTTATAAAATTAATTATATTTATAGATCTTTCTTAATTTTATACTTACCTTGAATATTTTTTTAATATTTTCTTAAATGGTACATGCAGTTGTTTTGTGAAGTTGAAGGATTTGAAGTTGAAAGCAAGAAAACAAGAGGTATTTTCTTTCAAAGGTTTATATATACTGTCTATTTAACTTCTAGCATGGTATAGGTGAGCGATTTGAAAAAAAATATTGACGTATGTTGTTGTCTAGTTTTTTCTATTTACTGTTTTCACATGCACATACATTATTCTCTTTGCTGTCAAAGTTGTACTTATTGGCTAGTAATTCCTCTTATGCTTGAAGATTGTCACCATCCAAGGTTTATTCCAGTTGCATAACACAGTTTCAAACTTCCACAGTTTACTTGCACACAACCACAACCATGGTCGTCCATCACTAGTTTATTTTAGACCAAAAAATAGAACCCTTTATTTTATTAAGCATATAATTTCAATTGAAAAGTTCTGTCTCAAGTCTAAAATCTAAATCTTCACCGTTAGACCTATTTAGCATAATTACAATAAAAACAAGTGTTGTTGTGGTAATTTTTAATTTGATGCTACATGCAATAGTTAAAGATAAGTCAAGGGACATAGAGGAATAGTAATTAGTAAACATGTTTGTACTGGATGGATAAAGAATAGGACTAGTTTATACCTGAAAATCTTTATCAGCTTTGGCAAACATGGGACACCTAGTATCTGCAATGGAGAAGGGACAAAGGGGTATGAATTAAATCAAAATGTCATAAATCTATCATTTGAAATAGTATCATAGGGTTAAGAAGTTTTATAGAGGTGGATAATTCATTGTGTAAATGTCAGATTAAAAAGGGTGTGGAAGAATTGCATACCTAGACATGTATTGGCGGAGCCAGTAGTACTTGTGAAGATCAGTGTGCAAATTGAGAGTATGAAAATGAAGGAGACACTGTTACAAAGCTGGGTTTTGTTTACAAGTCTAGTGTTATTTCTCTTCCTCTCCATGAACCCAAAAAAAAAAATAACCCTTCAGAAAACCCCTAGAGCAGCACCACTGGGATGGTTGGAGATATATGACTGACACAAGCACGCGCCCCCACACAAACACACACACACTCTTTCTTTAAAATCTTATGAAGAGTAGTGTTTGTAGCTATAAACCAATAATAGGGTTTACAACATCCAGGGCTAGTACGTTCCATGCAAACATCAAGCTAAACAAATTACCTAACACTTTAGCTCATTTGTCTGAGATAGATAAAATAAAATGACACCCTTTTTTCAACTCTCTCACTACTTTATCTTCTTTCAGTGTGGTGTGTAATAAAGATGCAGGTAGCTAGAGAGAGTAGAGAAAGAAGAGAAAGGTGGAAAATTTGGATGGAATGGTACGGTTTATCTGATGGGGTGTGGGTTGTGGCAGAGTAGTTTGCACAGTACTTAGAGTAGTTTGCACAGTACTTAGATACATTACAACCTCAATCTCTGCAGATCAATCATTCAATATATAGGACATTAAACTTGGTGTAGTAATTACTATTCTTGGTACAGAAATTATTGGTTGTGAAATGCTATTGACATTATTGTTTTGGTGTTTTAAACTTTATGGCTTTTTTAGATGCTTCTTAGTCAGAGGGTGCAAGAAATTGCTGCTGATACGTGCAAAGTTTGTTCCCTTATGAGTATGGCTTGCACTTGCCAGAAGCAATTTGCATTTTCACATGGAGCTTCTACCACTGGTTCTTACATGCAAGAACATAATCAGAACAATATGCCTGGGAATGTGGGAAATATATATGTTGCTGAATCTTCTGCAGGCGAAAGAAATGGCCCTGTCAGACCTGTACGGGTACATGTTAGAGGTGCTATTGATGGGCTTGCAGGAATTGGCCGTGGAACTACGTTTGTTCCAGCAGCTGCTTTGCCTCCTACACGTTTTGTCTTTTCTCGTGTACCATTTGGCGTAAGCAACAGAAACTACCCTCAATCTGCAGTCAATGATGATTCAGACACACGGGCTGACCACAATGGAGAACTTCCTGGGGATGGGTTGACAGCTTTGGTTGGGCTAAGTCAGGGAGGGAGTAACGGAACAAACATACATACAGAGTTAACACAGAGGATATGAAATGGGCTTGCAAAGCAGCATGTCTGGATCTACTGCTGGCGGTGCAAGTACTGGTGGCATTCCCATGCAGATGTTAGAGACACCAGAGCATACCGTTGGTATAGAATGGGATAATGCCAACAGTTCTTCTGTATCACTGGATTTGAAAACACCTTTAAACCATTTTCCTCCTTTTCGCTTTGGGTAAGTTAACCTCTTTGCAACTATTGACAATTGTTAAAGTAAGTAGGGTATATGTTGATAGTTGTCATATAGGCTGGTTTTGTGCCCCGGCTCACATATTCACAATGCCACAAGTTTGTGGTGTGTCAATTAGATCTAGTAATCTTCCTCAGTTATTATTCACAATATAAGTATCTTTAATATTTGCACCTCTTCTCTTTCTCTTTTTTGTTTTTCATTGGGATGGCTATCTGCTGACATTTTCATTATCACAACTTGGTTGTTGATTTGATGCTATTTAGGAGGGCTTCTTATATTTCCTTAAACCTCATATGCATCAAATATCGATATCCTCATATTGTTTGTGGACCATCTTCCTCTTCTCTCCCCTTCTCCCTGCTTTGATGAGGAGAAGACATACATACTCTCACTTGGATGGTGTTCTTGACTTTTTTAGATCAATACTTCTTTTGAATTGGATTTAACATGTCTAATATTTTATGGCCTATGCTATTTCTTGATGCATGGAAGGTGTCTTGCAATCTGGTTGGGACTTTCCGGGCTTCTCGCAATTTTATTTTGTTTTGTTTTTTCGGTATTTCTGTATCAGTTGTTTTATCACATAACTTCTATACATTTAGTCATACTCCTGCTGCTTCTGTTGGTATTTCTTTATCTTTGGGGTTCCCTGTTCTTGGGTACTAAGCTTCATCAATTTATTTAAATGTTCTGTAAATTCCTGCTGGTTTTGCAGTGTGCATTTTGAGGATGTGCATAGGCTTGGTGATGGCCAGGTCAAGCATTCTCCAGAATTTTTCTATGCTGGTTCTTTATGGAAGGTACATGGAAGTCAATTAATCATTGTATTTGTGATGACAGGATGAAGGGAGTGAAGAAGCTATCCCTACACGTGGAAGGTCTTCATTAGATAGTAATTACCCTTAATTTGGGCTATGTGAATGCAATATTTTTCCTATGATTTTGGATTCTATAAAATGATCGATGCATCATTAAAGACTCATGAATTTTGTAGCTTTAAGATCGTTTATTTTATGTTTCTTGTTTTGGATAATTGTAAATTTCATACTATTTCTTGTTTACTATCAACTTTATCTTTTTTGAATGTGTACCATTTATAGAGGTATACTCATAGAATCAACTTTATATTCGAATGCAAAAGAGAATTTGGCAGGGTAAACCTCTGTACGTACCAGCTAACTTGCAAGAAAAAAGCATAACCTACAGTTCTTATGATCATATCTTTATGTATTTTCCATGATTGATTGAAAAAAAAATTTGTGCATTTTACACCCTCTAGGAAGTGAAACATTTTGTGGAGGTTTTTAACCTACAGAAAATCAAACATATTGTGGAGGTTGAAGAATGCTAGAAATTGCAACATTTTGTGGAGGTTTTTAACCTACAGAAAATCAAAAATATTGTGGAGGTTAAAGAATGCCAGAAATTGCAACATTTTGTGGAGGTTTTTAACCTACAGAAAATCCAACATATTGTGGAGGTTGAAGAATGCCAGAAATTGCAACATTTGTGGGGGTTTAAAACCTTCAAAAAATACTTCAACAAATAGTGTCGTTGCACACAAAACCCCCACAAAATAGGTTGTGGCGCATGTAATACTGGGGTTTGGGGGAACCCCCACAAATATATGTTGTGGGGGACAAAGACCTCCACTAGTTGCAAATATAACCTCCACAAATTACATCATTTTTTGTAGTGAGAGATTTCGAATTCGAGCCCTGTGAATGAAAAAAAAAAGATTTAGGAGAGCCACCCGAAAGGGTCCGACGGTGCTCGATTGGGATTCCACCCCCGAAAGGGTCCAATGGTGCTCGATTGGAATTAATCTTCGGTTATGGCCGGATGATATTTTGAATTTATTCAAAAAGAAATAGACAGAACAACAGATATTAATTGACTCTATCAATTCTATCAGTTTTTTTTTTTTTTTTTTTCTGGTTGCAGGACTTCGCTTATAATACATCCAATTCTTTCTTATTTTCAAAATAACCCCCTTATTACGCACGCTCATTGCTCCTGTCAAACGACGTTATTAGCCAAGCAAAAGAGGTTCTGGTAACGACCTAGACATAGGTTACAATCTATATTCCCGTAAACTTAGGCCATGTTTTTCTGCTTTTACTTTGTTATCTGAAGAAGTTCTAAAATCAATATTTTTTTTTTTTGGAAATATTCCAATCCGTTTATCGCTTCGCAACTAATCCGATTTGGGGCGGGTCCAGGATTAATGTTTTAAACCCCTCCCAAAGATGGTACTGGGGAGTATAATCAATAATTTTAATTAGGGCGTGACAAAATATTATTTTTGCAATTTGAATCCGCTTAGCAAGCTAGTTAGAACAACTTTTCATTTTCCTAATTAAGCTTGCTAGAGACTAATCGAATTTAATTTTATAGCTACAAAATGGGGATTAACATAATTATTTTTTTTCTCGTTAAATCATACATGGTAGGATATAATTATTGTCTTTAATGAATAGGGACGGAAAACCCTTACCTACTGATGTTAAGGCGTAACCAACCACTTCCCTCAAATGAGGTATCTCTAGATACTCTATGACGTTAAGCAACCAAGACCTGGCCTTTTTGCTTTAAAATTGAGCCTCGTGGCTCTCTTGCACCACCAAACCCTAGTTTCTTCTCAAAAAAGTTTGTTCTCACACCCCATTTGTGCAAAACGTTGAAACTAATTTAGGTTGAGACGTATACTATGACAAAATCATAAAATAATGTCAACACTTTGTCAATACATATAAAGATGGTGCTATTCATATCAAAAGCAGAGTCGTTCAAGACTTGTGTTTATTTTAGAGAAAGAGACAAGTTATGGTATATATATGGAGAAACAAGTAAGCGAATATTAGAGATGCTTCTTCATGGGTACCAGTGTTAGAGATCATAGTCGACTTTTTTAGTCAAATATATTAAAACTACGTATTATATTTCATATTAGGTTATTTTACATTAGACAAATATATACAATTTACTAATAAGTGGACAAAGTAAAACAGTATGATTAAAAGCTTGATTATAATATAGAGCATGACGAGTTCAATAACCCAAGGACGCTTTTCTACGTTCTTGTGGCTTGTCACTAGATTGTGTGTCTCAGTGTGTCCATGTTGAGACGAACCAACTGAATTGGAAAAATTAGGGACTTTTGTATGATTAATCATTAACTTATCAATCAAGCTTTGTGTTACAAGGAATACCCTGAAATCCCTTTGTGCTAGCTTCTAGCTAGGTATTTATAATTACAAGTATATATAGTATATGAAGCTGTACATGTTGCTATCTTGTACGAGAAAGATAGGTACAGCGGAAAATGCCAAAAGTTCATTTTGAAGCTTTTGATAATAATCTCTCTTACAGGCACTCTAGTCTCTAAGATTATACCCTATATATTTAATTAAGCACTTAGAGCCATTATGTAGATATCATGCCTATAGCATAATCTGATGGGTTGTTGTTCTTGGGATAAGAGAACCAAACAAGTATATATTCCTTCTCTAGAGGATCACTTTCTCTTAATATTTTCATCGTATGGCTCCACCCGTCTCGAGATACATAATTTCATGCACTTGATATCCTCTTCTTCCCCTTCCCTCTTAATATTCTTTCTCTCCTTTACTTTTGGGCGTAAATTCTTCATATTAAAATTTTTACATCATCATGTCAAAATTTTATATTTATCTAGAAATTAAATAAATGGGGTCCAATCAGTATTAATAAATAAAGAAATAGACAATTTTTTTAACATGATCAGATTATTTAAAATTTTAACATTAGAGCATCAATTCATTTTAATTTTACCTATTCCTTATCTTGTACTTAAATTTATAATAGGGTTTATCATCTATAATTTAACATGACCAGAAAAAATTTCCTACACATGTAACATTTTGTGGGGCCTGCGGCAAAAAACAAAAAGCTCCAGTACGCAAAACGAATCTCTATAACATAACACAAACACTTTTCCTATGATATAATTCTTATAAAACCCTTTATAATATATGATGATATGGGGATATTAAGTTGGTTAGCAAAAGCGAGGAAATTAAATGAATTATAAAGAAAAAGGGAAAGGGAAAATGGAAAGGAAGAAAAGCATTTAAAATTATGGGTGTGGTGAGTGTTGAGCTTGGGAGGCCTTTTAGGCATGGGCCCATAAGGAAAACGACGTGAAATTATTGAAAGCATAGCACTTGTGAAAACAAAATGGGTGTGCTACTACATGAAAGGGTATGCCCCAAAGGTGGTCCTCTACTCGATCCTATAACGGGGTCCACGTGGCACTAACGCCGGCAGGGTGGCCCACAGCCACGTGGGAAGCTGTGGTCCAAAGGAATCGGTAGTGTTCGTGTTCGTCATGTGTTGAGAAAAGATAGGCGACAGGCTGTGTTGTGCGATAGCATGGACAAGAGAACGGGATAATTTTTGAATAGTGTTATGTGAATGTTAATTTGAAGTTTGTTGTGCTTCTTTGCAAGTGGGTCTCATCTCAATATTTGAATTGATGTTTATGGATGGAATTATGTGAAGATATCGGGTCCAAATGGATTGTTTTGAGTACTCCTCCGGCTGCAGTTAATTAGAAAATTCTCTTTCTCAACTCATGAATTACACGCGAGATAAATCAATGTGGGATTAAATAATGCTACTAGAACCAAAAATATATATATATAAAATGTTGTCAGAATTTGTCAAAGATCCAAAGATATTTGTTTTTTTTTTCTTTAATAAATTACATGTATCCTTCATCAAAATAGGAAGCAATTTTGTTCAAGACAGATCCAGAATTAAGACTTTAAATCCCTCTTAAAGATAATATTGGGGAAGATCGAACACATGCTCTCATCCCCACATTCTCAGCTCTCATGCGCCAACTGAGCTACTATCGTTTGGTATCCAAAGATATTTGTTATATGATATAAATTGGTATAAGCACTTGTATGTGCAAAAGAATCAATAATAATATACCTTCTTTTTCTAAGTAAAATTCTGACAAATTTTTTTTAGTAATCTATCATTAATGGGTACCCGTTGACATTTTATGGTAGAGTTTTTCCACCTATACAATATTTTTGCAAGAAAAAGCTTAGCAATGAAGTTTAAGAGAAGCCTTCTTCAAGTTGGTGACACAGGCAATATTCGAATAGACACCTGCTTATGAGAGTCACATATTGCTGATTCTGTTTTAGAAAATTGAAAGGGAGAATAAACAATAATAGCCGGTCAACTTAGCTAAATTAGTTAGGATAGACGAGGATTTAGTTGTTTTTGGTTATAGTAGACTATTGCCAACTGCATGTGATTCACTTCATGAACTTCATAATCATGGCAATTATATGACTATGGTTCGGATTTAATAAGGATAAGCCATTTATATATAATTACATTATAATTTCTTAGTGAGGTTGATGATTTATCTCGAACTTAAATTATAATTATACTTCATTAAGAGAGAGAAAAAACAATATATATGATGTAGAAGCTCTTTTTGTTTTGTCTTATCTTATCTTTCATTTGGCGCATGGGAGCTAAGCAGGTGGGGATGAGAGCATGTGTTCGAATCTCTCCAGTACCACCTTTGGGAGGGGTTTAAAGTCTTAATCCTGGACCCACCCCAAATCGGATTAGTTGCGAATCAATGAATCGATGGTAATATTTAAAAAAAAAAAGTTTAAACAAGGTGCATACAAAGAATGAAAAGTATACAAAAGAAAAAAATCGAAGGCTAAAGATTAAAAGAATTGTATTAATCACTAATCAAGAGTATCACTGATAGGGATAATTACGATATAATTTGATTGATTAGAGGTGAGCAGCTAACATCAAACTGTAATTCATGATTGATAGATTTTAGAAACTAAACAAAATGAGAATACATATATAAATTTTTTATTAGAAAAATCATATAAATAAAATAACTAATCAACATAGTTGAGTGATTACGATCAGATATTATTTTCTTTTTTTTCTCTTCAAGATATTGATCGAAATTATGTTTAGATCTCTCTGTTCACCATTTATTCTTCGATTTAGGTCTTACAACTTCGTTTTATATGTTCTTAATAGCTAGAAGTAATTAATGGAGGATATAAAGCGATTGGAATTTGTAACCAAGCCTAGTTAAGGTCCAAAACCCACTTAAATTTTCTTATGTAGCAGGCCCATTTATGTGCTTGAAAACACATGCTATTTATCCATATTCTGGTCTGACTGGGCCTGGGTTTCAAAGGCCTGCGAGGAATTCATATGGATTGGGTTAGCATCAACATTTCCAAAGTATACATTCCAATGATATTTTTATCTTGGTCTTTTTTTATAATAAAAAAATAATTAAAGAGAAAGGAAATTTTTTTATATTTTTATCAAGATATAATTTTTTTGTCCCATGACCTTTGATCGATCCTATTAATGGAGTCAACCTTCGTTAACATCTTATATACATATCTGGATATAGGGGCAGGTTATATTTACAAACTTTTTTATTTACAAATTCTTACAAATGACACTATCTTCTCCCGGAAGAACACTGGTTACACTATGTTCTCCCGGGAGAACACTGGTTACACGATGTTCTCCCGGGATAATATTGGTTACACCATATTCTCCAACGTAATGTAATTTGTAAAAAATTAAAAAAAAAATTTGTAAACATATCTACATAACAAAAAAGCAACCCACCAGCCTCAAGGAAAATTAAAACATTTGAAAAAAAAAATTAAGGAAAATTCAAATTCAAATCATAACATATAGTCAAAAATAATTCAATCAATTAAAAAAAATATTCAAATATATATATTTCATGAAACCGGAGAGACGGAAGAGCTTTTCCTGCGAAGAAACCGGAGGAACCTGAGAACCCTATCAAGAAAACCAGCATATGATGACTTGTATTTGGATTTAGGTTCAATAGTTTTGGTCTCTGGCTTCTTATAATTCTCCTCCTTCTTCTTCGAGTTAATGGTGAAACATTTGTTTATTTTCTCCTTCATAGACTTATTGTCTCCTTTTTTGCCAAAGTTTCTGAAGGGACTCTGCGTTACAAGGTACTTCTGTCTGTAAAATGCATATTCTTGATGACCCACTGATCGAGAACGAAAAGGAACGACGCTAAAAGGGTACTCTCTTTCTGTAGTATTCTCTTGTTTCATGCTTAGGTTTCTCAAAAACGTTGCGTCTTCCCTTGCCTGTCGATAAAGCTTTGCATATTCAGATTCTTGTTTAACTTGGTCTCTCTCGCTGTCTTCCGTGTCTAAGCCCATTAAGTGTTCATTAATGGAACCTGGAGTGTTACCCATCATTGCCAATTCAATTTGAATGCTTTGTTATATATAAAGACAAGGTCAGGGACTAAAAAGGAAAAGACAATTCTATGGAAAACACCACCAGAGAGGGCAAAAAAATTAATTTAGTGCTTTTTTAATAAAAAATTACGAATAAGTAGTCGTTTTATAAAATATTACAAATCTATAGCACTCAAACACGCCCAAAATGGGGTGTGTTCGCATGGAGAGAGACACGCCCAATGCAGGGCGTGACCAGCTGGAGGAACACGCCCAAAACAGGGCGTGACCTGCAGGAGAGAGACACGCCTCAAAGAAGGCGTGACCCACCGGAGGTGACACGCCCCACAGAGGGTGTGACCTATTTGGCCTATATATTCCTATTTTCACATTTTTACCTCATTTCCACCCTCTCTCTAAACCTCTTCCACCTCCTTTTCTCTAAATTTCTTTTGGAAGGTTTTGCCCAGCGAAGCTGTCTCTCTCTCTCATGTAAGTCCCTAATTAATATATGAAACTTTCTATATGGAAATGGGAATATATAGGCCAAGTGGGTCACGCCCCCTGTGAGGCGTGTCTCTCTCCTGCAGGTCATGTCACGCCCTGTTTTGGGCGTGTTCCTTCAGCTGGTCATGCCCTGCATTGGGCGTGTCTCATGAACACGCCCCATTTTGGGCGTGTTTGAGTGCCATAGATTTGTAATATTTTGTAAAACGATTATTTATTCGTAATTTTTTTATTAAAAAAGCAATAAATTAATTTTTTTGCCACTAGAGACGTTAGTTTTGATTTTAATAAAAATTACGGTTGTCATTTTAGGTTTTATATTTTAATTACCCAATTAATTATTGTTGGATTAATTTAAAATTAATGGTTAAAAAATAAAATAAAAATCAATTACCGTTTATTTCAAATTAAATAAACAATTAGATAATATAAGTAATAAGACTAAAATTATAATAAATATAATCTTTCCCTTATCAAAAATTAAAAATTAAAAGTTTGTGTATGATAATAAAAGTTTATTGAAAGTAGTTAATTCTTCTATAAACAAATGAGATCCGGATAAATCGTATTATGCGTGCATGTGTATGAAAGTCAATAGCTAAACAGTTGAACATACTTTTAATGTTATGGAAAGATTATCACAAAATAAAATGTTATGGAAAGATACGATTTGATAATAATTTTATAATTGACAAAAGTGGAAAACCGTCTATTCATTGAGTTTGTAATGTGGTCTGAATTATTACTTAATACAAGCATATTCTGGAGATTGTACAAACATTTTTAAATTTGGATATAATTTAAAAAGTGTGAATTATGAAATGTGAAAAATATATAATTAATTAAAAACGATTTAGCTTTTAAATTTATAAGAAGTGAAGTTAAGAATTGCACATGTTATTCTCTAAAAGAGAGTTAAATTAAAAAAAAAAAAGAGTCATTTTTTATATAATATATTCCAAATTAATATATAATAATAAAGTTAACACATCCTCAAGCATTAAGGAAGATTCTTACATAAATATGGTCCAGCTAAGTTTCATATTTTAAAATAATAATTTATTAAAGTATCTTTCATTATGATAATTAATTATCAATTAATCCAAATGTAAGTATATCAGGCACTGTTTATTCGAATATTTCTCATTAATCATTCCTTTTAACGATAATATTGATGATCATGGTAGCCAAATCCATTGGTCTGGATACATGTTGCGCCATGCTCCAGCTATAGGACAAAATTTAGTGTCTGTTTCTACGTCAAAGAAAAAGGGATAGATATTGATATTATGCTCGAGTGCATTAGAGCCACATTTCGGATAATGGCATGCCCCTCATTTAATTTACAAATAAAGCGACATATATGTACACAAAAAAAAAACTACATGCATATAATTAAGATTAAGAAATCGAATAACTGGAAAAATGTGAGATATCTTGCAAAGTGGTGACGATGCTTGATAGAAACAACTGGCAAAGCTTCGCATTCAAGAAATTCTCACATAATACATAGATATATATATTTATTTGTTTAGTGTTTTTTATGTTGTAGCCTTGTAGGAGATAAATTTATTTTATATATATATATATATATATATATATATATATATATATATATATAAAAGTGTGTAAAACTCATATTTTCTCTTTCTCTCTCCTCTTTTCATTTGGGTCCATACACTTTTATCTATGTATAGAAAATAAATTTATCTCCTACAATATAGGAAACAATAAACTCGGGCTATATTTGTTGACAGATACGAGCTTTTGTTTTTTAATGATTCTATGCCCAATTGAAGAATTATATAAGTTTGAATACATTGTTTTTTTAGGATACGAGTTAGTTTCATACTATTTTATATCGGGATAGTTA
Source organism: Gastrolobium villosum (assembly GCA_032173675.1). Lineage (NCBI taxonomy): Eukaryota > Viridiplantae > Streptophyta > Magnoliopsida > Fabales > Fabaceae > Gastrolobium > Gastrolobium villosum. Next base: position 47,631 of record JAVKPL010013029.1, on the reverse strand, counting down.
TATTTACAAAAATTTATTTAAAATTTAGGATTTGTTTTTTCTGGAGTTACGGCAGATAAGTTACTTGCAGTAAGCCCAATACGAAGTCATTTTGGGTGTAAATCATGGTGTTTTGTAATTTTAATTTATTTCAGAGTTATAATAGTCTTTATATTTATAATTTTTTAAGATTTCAATATCAAAACGACGTCGTTTTGTGCAAATAACTTATCTGCAGTAACTGCAGAAATATTTTTCCCTACAAACTACATTATGTACTCTCGAAAGTACACTCGATTACATTATGTACTTCCAGGGAGTAGATAGTGTAAGGGGAAAGTGTTTGTCAATTTTTTTTTTTGATAACAAGTGTTTGTCATTTTAAATGACATAAAGTTACGTCATTTTAAGAGTGATAGACACAGAATTTTTTTTAATTTAAATTAAAGAAATCATCAACATTCTCTCTCATGATTTCCATTTTTTGTGTCTATCTCTATCCTAAAATGACATGACTTATGTCATTTAAAATGACAAACACCAAACCCATAGTGTAATTTGCAAAAAATTGTACAAAATATTTGTAAATGGATCCTTCTCATTTTATATTAATTATAATATAAGTTTAATATTTCTTTTCCAAACAATAGATAATTTTATCTCCTATATTTATATTAGAGTGGGTGGGCCCTATGAGTAGGGATGTGCATGGGTCGAACCAAACCGGAGTTTTTGAAAAACCGAACCGAATTGGTTTAAATGGTTCGGTTCGAAAGTGGTTCGGTTCGGATGTGCATGGGCCCTATGAGTGCTTATATGTAAGCTTGGATACCTTAGGGTTAAATAAGAAGGTTATAAGACCCTTGAGAAGGGCATACACTTGGATGAATTAAAATGTTTGGAAGTACAAGTGAATTGAATCTTCAAAATTTGAATTGAGGAATGTGAGGATCCAAAATGAACTATGAAAATGATGTGTTGGATGATTCAATGTTGAGAAGTGGGACTGTAGTCCATGATGGTTTAATATTGGTGGAACTTGAGAGAGAGTATAATAATGTATAGAAAGTATAATATAAGAAGTTGAGGAAATTGCCATGGATGGCATTAGACAAATTTGATTGAAAGTATGAGGGTCCATAATATAATGATGGTTGGACTTGACAAATGTGAGGTGAGAAAATATAACTGAGTGTGGTGTATTAATTGTATTAATAAGGTTCCATAATGTTGTGTAGTATTGAAATGTTGATGATGTGGCCTAATTATATGTGGGTATTGATGTATAGGATGGTAATTGAGAATGACTCCTTGATAGAGATTCAGGAGGTATGTACATGAGAGAACTAATCTATAATAGATGTTTCTTGGAAATTGCAAGGGTGATTATTGTATTTTGAAAGGGCAAAATTGCTAGAGATATTTGAAATAGACTATGGTAATTCAAAATTGCATGATGGGTTCTATATATATATATATATATATATATATATATATATATATATATACTATGATAAAGAGTTGGATAATGATCCTGTGATGGCTAAGTGCAAGTATATATAGGTACATACATTTTGTGATAAAATGTATGTACCTATATATACTGGCACTTAGCCATCACAGGATCATTATCCAACTCTTTATCATAGTATATATATATATATATATATATATATATATATACTATGATAAAGAGTTGGATAATGATCCTGTGATGGCTAAGTGCAAGTATATATAGGTACATACATTTTGTGATAAAATGTATGTACCTATATATACTGGCACTTAGCCATCACAGGATCATTATCCAACTCTTTATCATAGTATATATATATATATATATATATATATGTATATATATATATATATATATATATCTGTGTTGTAATGAACTAGTAAATTCTTTGGTAAAAGAACAATAATGTAAGTGAAATCCCCTATGATGGGAAATTGGGGAAGAGATTGTCTATTTGGAGTGTCATTGGACGCTCAATTTGTTGTGGGACTCATGATGGAGTCCCGGTGTGCATGTTATATCTTAGCACACATGTTGTTTTATTGAAGTGGATCTTCTACCATGTTGAGCATAGTTGCTATGAGCCATGTCAGACAATGGATTATAATTGTACCAAGGATGGGTACTAGTAAGAGTTGAAAATATGTGCAGAAGTACGAGAAAGATGTTGGAATCATGTGAGGATGATTATGTTATGGACTAGGACTAATGACTAGTCAAGTTAAATGAGTAGACTATTCGAGGAAAGAACCATATCTAGGAAGTCATAGTGTGTTGTGCATAAGTAAGATATAACTAGTATACATTATGTGTCTATACAAAACTCTTTTGCCGTTATATACGGATGTGATGTGAATGTGTTTATCTCTGTGTGGCTTATATGCCCGGAGTGTATGGCTATCTCCGTATGGAATATGTTCCCGGAGACTATTATTATCTTGTATAAGTAATGTGATGTGAGGAAGTATCTTGTGTTAGTGGGACTGTTAGTACAGCCGATGGCATATTTCCTCTTCTTGCGTGAATTATAAGGATAGATTCTCTGATTGGTGGGTCATTGCACCTGGGGCCTTAGGACGACAAGAGCTCGAGGGGTTAAACTTAAGGATGTTTTTACCCATTGCATTGGAGGATTCTATCTTGTGAGGAACGCAAGAGGTGAATTTGGATAACTTTAAGTGAACGGTAACATGTCAAATAGTATGCAATATGTGAGGTACCATGAGATGGTAGTGGAGTTATGAAATTGAGCACTCGGAGATGTTAACGAAGAGATCTATAACATAGTAAGAGATGAGAGTCAAAAGAGAAGTTCTAAAGTAATTGGGTAATAAGAAAATAGTGAATACTCTGGTAATGAATCTGAACAAAATAAGTTTTCAGCCTTGTTGGTTTATGGGAGCCACTTGGCATCTTTAAATGTAAGTTACGTTGTATTAAGCTGTATATTTCATGATTCCGCAATAAGTTTTGAGTTATGATCACAGTTCTTTTAAATGTTGTAAAAGATGTTAAAAAGAAAAAAAGTTTTCCCATAAATTCAAATAACCGTTGTGATTGTAACTACGCTTAATATCATATTTGTTGATAACACAACGGTCCGGTAACGGGGTGTTGATAACACACCGGTCCGGTAGAGGGCAAAAATCCTAAGTTATGAGCATTTTTCACCAATAATTTTATTGCATTTCTAGCTCAAATACATCATTCTAATACATAATCATCTAATGCACATTTTCCATTTGAGCTCTCTAACTACACAAATCATCCAACACAACTTCAACACAAAACCCATTTTATGATTTTCACAAAAACTCCATGAAACTAAGAATACTTACAACCAATAGCTTCCTAAGGCTCCAATGGTTGAAGATCAAGGGTCCGTCCAAGCCAAAGCATCCCCAATGCTCCCCAAAATTCCATGATTTAGCATAAATGGGTGTAAAAACGATCTCATCCCACACTCACTTTCATGACTCTCTCAAGAAGGATAATATACTCACAACCTCACCACAAACAACTTTGGTGTTGGAACTTTATCGATTTGGTGGCTCAAAAGTGGGGAAAATGGGCAAGAAAGTTTCTTGCCCAAGCTCCCATGGAGGAAACACACGAAGGAAAAGAAGGAGGAAGGAAAAGAGAGAGAGAGAGGGGGAAATCGTGCGTGAGGAAAGAAGAAAAGGAGGAAAACTTAAGTGAGTTTTGATTCAGCTGGTCCCACACGCGATTTAACTTTAATCCCTCACCCAATTCCAATCACAATTTCACTATCTACATATTTTTTCTGATTCATGACATATTTTTATTTCCTCAAAATACTCATAAAAATTTCACTCCTATCGGTACAATTATACCGCAGTATTTTTACACAGGAAAAATCATTATTCATCAAAATTTTCAAAACTTGCCTATTCACTCAATTTTTCGTCCTGAATCCATTTCCGGCATTATTTTTATCATTTGAGTTCTCCTACTCCATTTTTCATGCCTCGGTTTACGTTTCTGGCAATTTACCATTTTGCCCTTAGTACACATTTTGACCCTAATTTCGGGATTTTCACTAATCCTTCCCTTTTAACCCACATTATATCATATAAATTCATATTCAAATTTTACGAGGTGTTATACTTAGCTCCTGAAAAAATATCACTGTGCTTAATTTAATTCCAAGTTTTTTTTTATGGATACTACACAAGTTCAATTTTTAATTTTTAGTATATCATTGATGATTTTAACATTCAAAACACAGAAATCAAACTTGGCGTCCGAGTTCAATCACTCAACACACAAGACGGATGAAAGAAGAAAAGGGTGTTGGTTACCGAAAAGCAAGGCAAGAAAGAATTCACGAACCTTGTGTTTGGATAGAGTATTTTTCAAAGTCACATAAACCAAAAGAAAGACCGAAATCACAAGATCTCACAAATATGCATTTCACAAGATACACTATATACATTTTTGGGGTTTGGGTTGGGGTATTACCGTAATGTAGGTAAGCCTTCTGCGAATGGGGATTGAGAAATCACTGTAACGTAACCACCTTTCTGCAAGCCCAAATGAAAAGAAAGCATAAGACAAAAACCTCTTTGTCATTACAGAAAGAGAGACCATGAAAGAAAAGAAAATATTTTTACCTCTTGGAGAGCTCTTCGAAGCACCACCGGTGACCTTAGCAACAAAGGCAAGTTCGGCCTCGAGGACCTTCAGCAAACGTTAGGGCAAAATCAGAGAAGATGAAACCGAAAATTAGAGACAAAAAAACAATATAAACGTTAAGGCAATTTACTTGAAATAAATTTTCGGTGGGAGGGAAACTAGTCCGCCAAATGAAACCGAAAGGAAAATGTTTCAATAACATGTAAATATTTCAACTGGATCTCGAAATCTAAAGTTGGATTGGAGGTTGACACACAGTCTCTCAACAAATTAAGATGGTGCAGGGTTCGATTACTGTAAAAAGATATATTTAATTATTTCCTTTATTAATATAGATTTTTGAGATTGATTTTTGAGTTTAAATCACAAATTATATTTTAATTTTCTTTTTTTCATTAATAATAATTTTTTAGATTTTTTAATTTAAATCATAAATCAAATCTTTATTTTTTTTATATTGAAATTTACAAATTTTTATTTAAATTTTGTATCGTATGATATATGATATAATGATAAAGTATCGTATCGTATAATACAAACTCTTTTTCGATACACCTCATGATACGTATCGTTGCGCTTGTGATCGTATCGTGTCGTATGAATCGTATCGTGTATCATAAGATACTGATAACTATAGTCCTAAGCTCCTAGCCCCATTATTCTGATAATATATATTATTCATGAGTTAGATTTATAAACTATAATGCATATCAACAAAGATTTACATATATTTATTATATTCATCTACCAATGATTTAAATATTCTAATGCGTATTAACAAAGATTCACCCCACCTAGGTAACTATAAACTCATTTGGATGGACTTTTTATCTCGAACAACTTTTTTTTTTCAAAAAAAAAATAAATCAATATACTCGTTGTAAACTAGTGCTTGGATGTCTATTTTTTTTTTTAAAAAGAGGTCACAAAAAAAAAAAGTCAAAAGGCAATTTTTTTTTCAACTCCAAATTTAGCCGAACCCAACCAATCTCACCTCCTCTGCTTCCGCCACCACCACATTGTCACTGTTACCATCCCACCACCACATCGTTATCACTACCACCATCGTCACTACCACCCCTCCACCACCTATATGACATCATTGTTGCCACCACTTCCACCCCCCTGCATCATCGGCCTCGCCACTTCGACAAACGCCTCTACCACAGCTAAATTTGCCCCCATGATTTGTTTTCGCATATCCTTTTTAATAATTTTTTACATCAAAAACGCATTTTACTTTTTACGTCCAAAAAATTTATTTAGTTAAAAGTGCTTCCCGTGTACTACATCAAAATGATAAATAACTCTAAACCATATGTTAAATTGTAATGAAAATAATTTTTTCAAATTAATTTTATAAAATAAAACACTATGTGAACATCCAATTTTGTCCTAAATATTTAAAATACAAAAAAAGTAAAAATGATAAAAAAAAATAAAATAAAATAAACTGTGACTATCCAATTATATTATTTTCTAAGTAATATTAGTTGTAGTATAAAAATAATAATAATAATAATAAAATTAAGAAATGGGTTAGAAGAAGATTTTTTTTTAAAAAAAAAGAAAAAAAACAAAGAAAAAAAAACATAACGATATAAAAAGAAGGAAAAACAAAAAAAACAAAAAAAGCAAAAAAAAAGTAATTGTTTAATGTGTTTTGTTTTTTGCTTTTAGTCAACTTGTTTTGTTTCTATCTTAAAAAAGAAGAAACCATGAATTTGGGCAGAGAGCATCGCAGAGAAAAAAAGAAAAAAAAAGAATGGAGCATGGCTTGGGTCAAAAATTGCTCTTGTGGGTTCATGGATCAGACAGTCAGAATAAAGACAAAATTATTTAATGATTAAACCAAAAGAAGCAATAAAAAAGAGGAGGGAAAAGTGATGGTATAGAAAATATTTCTAAAGCATGGAAAAGGAAAAATGAAAGGATCAAGAATGCAGGAAAAATCAAAAGAGAAAAGGATGTAACATAAAAAGGTTCTGAGACACTTTTCTGCATAAAAGGGGATAGTAAGGCAAGGAATGGGAGGAGGGTTTTTCCACACACACAAAAACTTGGAGAAGAGAGGGAGAAAGCATAGAAGACCAACTCCACAATCTTCTTGCATTTTTATTCCAGAATCTCCCTCACAGATCGGAAAAACTCAAGGTGAATAAACTTTAAGTTTTCTTTTGGAACCAAAAGACCCCCACAACCGCGTGAATAGCTCTCATCTCCAGCGGCTTCACAAGACTCACGCATAAGCTTCACTGTCACATTACCTTTCTTCTCCGCTTGCCGCATTTGTCTCCAGGAATAGCCTTCACAAGAATAGTCGTGACGAATATTTTTTCTTCTGGTACCTTTCTTTCATCTTTTATTTGCGCACAGGATTTTCTCTTGACCCATATTATTGCGTTAAAAAGAATGATAGACTGTATACAAGAAAAAGAATAAAGAATGATGCACCGATATAAAGCTGCGTATGTATCATGTTTCTCTTAACTTTTTGGATACACTATTTGAATATGAATATTTGATTCTTTATCCAAGAAATATGACTTATGTGATAGACCTGTTAGCTTTTTAGGTGTACTATTGAAATATGATGGTTTATTTCTTTTACTACGTACTTTTGATGTGAAAAGACATAAAAATAGTCTGCTACTTTTTTTGTACCGTTTGTTTTATTTACACGTATATATGTGCATTAAGAATAAAGCACAATGACAGAGATTTTTTTGAATCAAAATAAAAAGAGTTAACAGTGCATAGTAACCTTAGTTGAATAGATAATAAAAGTGGTCTTGTACTCTTGTTGTTTTCATAAAAATGTAATCGACAATATTTGAATAACTGAATTGGTGAGATTAGAAAATGAAAGATAAACCTTTAGAAGAGAGAAGACTATTATAATATTTTATTATATTAAATGTGAAAACGACAAAAAAACCAAGTTATTTTTTTTTTTTTCTCTTTAATCTCTTGTTTTAATAATTTATGTATTTTTTTACTTTCTACGATCTTATGCGTGTCATAAACATTTCATTTTTTTTAAATAAAAACTATTGTATTAAAATCATAGGGATATTTTAGCGTGACGGTTTGGTGATTTAAAATTTATAAGTAAAAAAATAATAACGTCAAATCTATTTTCATAAGGATTAGCTGAGTTGAGACAACTTGTTAATCTCGTAACCTTTTGAGTCATTTTAGCCGTGACGACTTGGTGATTCAAAATTTATTATAAAATTTATACAAATAAAAATAAAAATTATTGAAATCAATACAAATTATCTAAACCTAAACTTTCCAATGGTTTTCTTTAACATTATTTTTAAAAATTAAATTCAATCAACACATAAATGTCTTTAAGAACGACGTAGCTTTGAATTCCTCACTGTACCTGAGGATACGTCGGAGCGGAACTCTTTCCGTCGAGCTAAAATAAAATTCTTAATTTTCATCATAAAGGATTAGCTGAGTTGAGACAGCTTGTTAATCCTGTAATTATTATTTCAGATTTATTTTAGTTGTGACAACTTGGTAATCTGAAATTTCTAAATTTAAATCAAAATAATCAGTACGCAAACAAAAAGAACGACGTAGCTTTGAATTCTTCACTGCACCGGAGGATACGTCGGAGCGGAACTCTTTCCGTCAAGCTAAAATAAAATTTTAATATTTTAGTCTTCATTCTTCTTAATTAATCATTTTTTTAAGGGATAAAACAAATAGTTTTTAAAAGCTATTAATAATTCGCACAATTAATTTAAGGTAACCGTTTTAAAACGGATGTGTCAGGGGTGTAGTGGGATTAAGCTTCCACCCTTCCCTGCGCATAATTAGACTCCCGAACCTTTGATCTATAATTTTAAAGACCAGTCTGCAATAAAAGGTTTTCCAATTTTTCTAAAGTAAATAAAATTGGTGGCGACTTCATTGTTTTAATTAATTTAAATTTCGGGTCGTTACAGTGAGTATTTTTTTTTCTTTGTTACATACTTGGTGAGTATTTTCTTAAAAGTATATGTTTAGTATAAAAGTGCTTCATTTAATTTAAAACTTTTATTTAAAAAATAGTATTATGGATAGATTATCCGAATATTACGTATGAGTGACATGGCTGCATGACATACCAAGCATACAAAATTGCAAGCCATTATTATAGGGTGAAAATGATTGATTTTTGAGGTATGGCCAAGGACTAGAATGTATCGCTCCAATGAAGTTTAGAAAAATGGGGCCATTTATTTACAAAAAATATAAAAGATCTCCATTCTGAAAATTTTAATGTCCATGGACTAATATTTAGTTTATTAGAGAAAAACGAAAAGAAATACATATCATTATTAGAGGGAATCAAATGTTTGATTTAATTAGGGAATAAAATATGTCATATGTTTTTGTTCTTAATGGTTTTGATTGTGGTACAAGAGTTCAATACTTTTGAGAGAGACCTGTCGTGGAATCCACAGGCTTAAAGCTAGTTAATTATAATAAAACAGCCTTTGCCCCAAACTCGAAATCATATAATTTTGCTAGTGGATTCTCAAAAGATATACATATTCCTAATTAAATCTGGATACATTTCCTTATTAATATGCGACATGATTAAAATGAATTACGAAAGCAGAAAGGGATTTCCGTGGCTGCTCCTTTTCCAGTATATAGAAGTCGGATGTTGGTCAATTTTTAGGAACATATCACATTTGATGCGTAAAAGTTTAGGGTAGATATAATTTATTTAATAATTTCTTGATTGAAGTTTAATATAATATATTGTTAGTGGTAATATATATAGTAAGAGGTTGGATATATATATATATATAGGAGAAGGATCCGTTTACAATTTTTTTTATAAATTATATTAAGTATGACCGGTCATACACTATTAATTGAAATGTGACCGGTCATACTTAGTGTAGTTTGTAAGAGTTGATAAACAAAAAATTTGTAAATATAACATTCTCCATATATATATATATATATATGGTGTAAGTTGCTATCCATCTTATTCATTGATTTTATTTATATTTAATAATTTTAATTTATTAAATGTGAGTCATTAGATGCTCACATAACATTAATCAAATGCCTATACAATATAATCATGGTAATATGAACATAGCTCAAAATTCATGTAAAATTAAATTATATACTTCAACCATCATAATGTTTACAACTTAAAATCCGTCATAAATTTAAAGAGTCTCACTATAAATGAAAATAAAAAATAATACTTGATGGTGATTTTTGTATTATCACCATCCTCTTATATTCAATGGAGGAATCAGACTCATTTAAAATCCATGTAAATGTTTATACTTACGGGTTTTTTTTTTCAAATTTATTATATATCTTTAGATAAATTTATTAAATCAACAATTCATTAACTTAATACTTTGACTCAGTCGATACTCGTTCATGTTTAATAAAATTGGTTTAGAATCAATATTTAAAAGATATTTTAGTTTTCTTAAGTTAAAATAATAACGTAAAACATTAGTATTATATTTTTTTTGTTTTCTTTTTCTTCTAAAATTAACATTCAAACACCTAATAAATTAATTACGTGTTTTGGGAGGTGGTTTTCATCTGGTGCTCAAAAAAATATGAGAATTTGCTTTGTAAAAAATTTAAACCCTTAAGCAAAACAAACTTTTTTGTATGAACTTTTAAAAAATATATATATATTTTTTTTATACAATGCTATTTTAAAAGAAGTGTTTTCAAAAGGCAAATCTAATGTCACATTTGGAATAGTATCTAAAAAAATTAAGTAAAAAAAAAACAGTAGTTAAATTTGTTTTATAAATAAGCAATATTGGATTCAAAATAATTACAATATTAGCTTTCAAATTTATTTTGCTTTTTCAAACTTTGTTAAAAAAGAAAAAAGAAAAAAAAAAAAAAAAGAGCATCCTCAAATAAGACCGCTGAAATTGTTATTGTTGGGCAAAGGCGGTCTCTTGGAGCGACAAAGAAAAGAAAATCGCGCGCAAACTCTCAGAGCATCCTCAAAAAGAAGACCGTTCGAATTGTTCGAGCGATAAATAAAACAAGAACGCGTGCGTGCAAACAGTCTTCACGTGTTGATTTCAAATTTGGGTTGTTAGCAGTAACTCTTCAGCACTCAGAGGAAAAGAAGAAAGATGGGGAGGATTCGAAAAGAAAAGAGAAAGAAAGAGAGAACTGGTTCTGGTTATGGTTCGTCGAGTGGTGGAGTCGTCGATGAATTCGTTGCTGAAATCTCAACTCGAATATTGCAATTGGAAAGTCGAAGCGTGATCCCACTAAATTGGGTACGCAAAAAGAAAAGATCTGTAGCGATCATCACCAGATTTACGCCGAACGAGGTTGAGGTTGAGGTTGAAGTTGCTGAATTCCTCGTTGAAATCTCAAGTCGAATATTGGAATTGGAACGTGCGAGGATTCCTCCATCGATGTGGGGACTCAAGAAGAAGAGAACATCTCGTTACATGGTGCTTCCTCCAACGGTAAGTTTTCTTCTTCTTCTTTTTTCTCTTCTCTTCTCTTACATGATGCTTCCTTTTTCGTTAAAACAAACTGGTTTCATAAGAAAGGGAAAGCACTGGTTTCAGTTCACACATAAGACAAAATTATTTTACTTTTTATCAAATCTATGCTATTATATTATCTAAAAGCATGATATGCGAATTTATTTACTTTCAAAGTTATATTGTCTTATGTGTTCTGAGATTAGATAGTTCCCTTGACAAGGATTATTTGACACGTGTCTGGCTTAAATTATTTTCAGGCGCCCTCAGTTGAGATCTCCAAGGCAGAACAAGCATGATATGCCTGAAGGAGACAGTTTAAACATTTGACTAAAATGATGCCCTACATTCTGATTTGTCTAAAGTTACTTTTTTTGGACACAATAAGTGTATTGTTCAATTTACATTTCATTGGATATTATGGAATTTGTTCATTTGTGCATCAAAATTTTGTTCCGCCCTTGATTTGCTAAAATCTTTGCGGCTGTCCTGTTTTTTTTTTTTTTTTTGGCTGTTCTCTCCTCTTGCCTCAATTTAGAAACCCTTTATGATGTTGAATTCACCGGTCATGTAAAAGTTTCTTGTCAGATAAGAAAAATAAGTAACAGTTGCTTAGTAGGATAATTTATGTGTTAGGAGAAAATGTCTCTTCACATGACAATGAATTATTCTTGGTATTGAATTCACTAGTGAAGCATCTTCAAAAGGAGAGAGGGTAGCCTGCTCATTTCAGATGCAATCTCAAAGGTGATGGAATTTAGAAAAGCCAATTGTTTTGAATTTTGCTTTTGTTTGGACTTTGGAGTATATCCGTACCTGTAATTGTGAATGTTGTTTGTTTCTTTAGTGATTAACTCCTCAGCCTTTTTTCAGAGTTTTATTTTATTTTTATGTCTATGGTTTCCCTCCATGCTTGACTTTTTCATCAATATGAGTTGGAGATATACTGAAGTGATTCAGAACAGGGTTAATTAACTGATCATGCTACCATTCTTACACTAATTATTGGGAACTTAGGTTTCTTCTCCTATGGAGTTACTGAAATCCTTGACCTCATTGGAACTTGACCTCGCAGGGTATTCAAGTTAGGACAAAGTGAGTTATTATCAGCATCTAGGTTGTCTGTGACCAAAAAGCTTAGTCATGAAGAACCAAGGCAGGTGGTGTGAAAATATGTTTGGGTTTAAGAGGAAACAATATGTTTTTTAATTGGAAAGGAAGCAAATTGTTGTGTTCATAGTTTGAGCCTATAAGTTAAGTTTAACTTATTTGTAGCTATGCTTAAGGGAAGAAAAATTGGAAGAAGTAGGATCATCAGGTAGTTCTGAATCAGCCTCAAGTTCAACTTATGGAGGGCAGATTGATAAGGTGGGAGATTTCATCACTTCTATCACCAAATGAAAAGAAAAATGGTCTAAACCAAACAAAATTGATAAATGGTATTTTTATGCTTTTTAAAATATTAACTCTTTCTAGACACTTGAGAACTATATGTGGTTCTAAGTATATTTTCATCTCAAGCACTTTTGTGGCCACCTCAAAGCCATTTTGTCCGAAGCATTGTCCCCTGATACACGGTTTCTAAAGCGGATCCAATCATCAAGAACAATCCTCATGTCATGAACTTTGCTTGTGAGATCATTGCAACAGTTGGCATGGATGGTATAAGCCTCCCTCAACATATCCTTATTTAGCTGACAAAATCCACCAAAATAAGTTGAATTTACAAGCTTAACACGGAAGCCAAGAGCTTCAACATCTTCACTCTGCATTATAGTTGTACATAAGGAATCTTCATCAAGAGAGTTTGGATACAGAATATTGGTTAATTTCCAGTACTTGAAGAATTCAAACGATATGATATTTGCCTTCAAGTAGAAGATTCCCCCATCATGCATGTAACCTCCACCTTGTCCATCACTTGAGAAATTACATGAAATTGTGAGTTCATACACTGGATTGAAGTGTAAAAATGGACTTCTAAGCCACAATACATCCGCATCCTATAAAACAAAAAGTCACATGCAATTCAAAGTTGATTAATATTAATAACCATTCATTCATCCATCATTTTCTAATTCAAGCTAATCAGAACCCTTACCGTGAAAACTATGTTATAACCCAATTCAATCACTTCTAACAAAACATTGTTTCTTCTCCAACTATATGCATTATGATCTGGGGTTGTGTTGGATTGTCTTTTGGTGGTAAAATAATGTGCAAAGGTTGAGGGGTGGATGCAATGGGGATGCAAGGCCCTGCAATACTCAAAAGCTTGGGGGTCCATGGTTATGATCACCAAGTGATTCAACAATATTTGGGTACCTTCACCAGATTTGAAACTTTGTAGTAAAACTTCAAGGATAGATCCTGGACTTGCCCTTGATTCATCTACCATGGTTAGGATAACTTTTCTGTCTGACATGGTTGCTCTCCTCAGCACTTGAATCAATTCTTGTTTTCGTGAGTCATACTGACAAGAAAGTATATGACAAATTAACTGAGAACCTCAAAAAACATTCTGAAAATTTAGTTAATATATACTCTCATTTGATATGCGAGGGATCAGTTTTCAAAAGCTTTGTTACAAGTTCATTTAATCATGTGTTCTTGCACTATTTTAAAAGTTTCACTACTATATCAAACTCTTTGGATAATATTCCCAACACAATGTTAAATGATAACGTGGAAAAAAAAATTAACACACATTGTGATTAATGTTAAGCTACGTGTGTAAGTGTAACAAAAAGAGGCAACAAATTAAAAGGATCTTCGAGGGTCTTATTTGAATTTCTACTGACCAAATGACTAGTAAGTCAAACAAATCAAATCACAGTAGCGTCATAGAATATGAATCACTGACAACAACCGATAGCGTTATCATTTTTGTTGGTTATTTTGCCAGTTGATACTATAATAACAGTATCATTTTCATATATAAAAATGAGGAATAGTGGATAAATTTTATTTCTTTCACACATATAAAAATGTATAAGATTCATATTTTTTTTCTCTTCTCTTTATATGGCCCTACATAGTTTTATGTGTATAGAAGATAAAATATCTTTTATAATATGAGAAATATTATTTCCATAAAAATAATAACATAACAAATTAATGGGATTCATATATATAAGTAAAAAACTATTGGACATATTTATTTACTCAAATGTGCTGTTGAACGGTCCAAATCGCCCCAATACACTTATAACAAAGACAAAATTTGAAGTGCACGTGCTTTGTTCTTTGTCATCATCCACTTCCTTCAGTAATTTCTTGTGATTCGTAGAGTCCAATAAACCATGTAAGATAATTTTCCATTATGAACATGTTGGAGTAATTTAATGTTTGGATTAACTTTAACTTGTGGATAATGTTAGTTAACACAAGTAGTTAAGATAGAGTTAAGAAAAATCAAAATTTTAAAACATTAATAATTATACCATTCGACCAAGTAAGTGTAAAGTCGTTAAGAGCCTTTCCTTCCTTGTTATATAATTGTGATTAATTAAATAATCATTCTCTTTGTAGATATCAACGATGATATTAATTTTATCTTAATTTCATCAATCAAGAGATTGATAACTACATCAATTGAAATGATACACAAGATTTACATAGAATACTCAATTGAGAAAACAACGAATAAAATCACGAAAAAATTTTATTATATGAAAGAAATTATAACCTCTCTAAAATATAAGGAGAGAACGATATTAAAATCAATTTTTCTCCCTAAAATGGGATATATTTAAAAAAAAAAAAAAAAACTCTTGAACTTGAGATTTTGGAATTTTGGGATGCTTAAAACAACAAGACATGAGTTCTAACCATAGGCTGAAGGATTTTCCAACAACCGTTTGTGCAAATTGATTGCAATCAATTTGCAATTTCGACCACTGCTGCTTTTGGAACAAATCCAAAGCACCTGAAGTGTCTTTTATGTCACTGTTTCTGTCAGATAAAAATAACTTTTTTGTACCCAAAAAAAATAAATAACTTTTTCAAGAAAAGAATCTATCCCAGTAAAATTTTGTAGAGATGAGAATTTACGTAAACTACCCCAAGGTTTTAGTATAGTTGGGTGTGGACAACTTGAACTCAAGATTTCTAATCAAGTTGGAATAACCCTGTATCAGATCATCTACGTGATTGGTGGTGAATTAATAATAGATATAACAGTTCATCTTCTTTCACTAATGTAAATTCATCACTATTTATAAATAAATGATTTAAACATGTTTAAAATGAAAGATGGTAAACTTATATAAAGATGAAAATAATTCCGCCACTGTTTCACCTTAAAACTTCATTCCATTTATCAATTTTTTTATACTAATCAAATACAGCTTTGAAGATTCAGAAATTAATGATAAATAAAGGGGTAGTTATATGTATATATGCAGTGAGGCTAATTAACAGAAATCAAATGAAAAAGAATATACAGAGTAATGCTTACAATTGATCTTGGCTTGAGCAGAATCATGTTGCTGTCAGCCCTTTCAACCGGTGGAGGGTAGAAATATAGAAGGAAGCATAACAGCACGATCAAGAAAGCTGTGAGAGTAAGATACAGAGACTTTCTCAATCCCAAAGCTCTCATCCCTCCCAATGCAAATTATTGTGAAGGGCCTCCTAACTTGTTCTCAATTTGTTGGAAAGTTAGGTTTTTTTTTTTTTTTTTTTTTTAAAGTACGATTTAAAAAGAAGCTAATGTGTTGAGAGAAAACTCATCAAATTGATTTCAGAAAAGCAGAAATATACAAATTATATATATTCAAAGGTAAATTTTTTTTTTTTGGATAGAATGATAAACTTTTTTAAATGACACAATTTTTAACATTTTATATTTAATTAAAAAAATATGAAAAAAAAAATTCTTTTTTCTCAGTTATTTCAATTGATGTGAAGAGAAAAAAAAATAATTTTTATATTATAATTATATACTACTTATAATATTTAATGTTAAAAATTAAAATGAGATGAGATCAATCTTAAAGGACAAATGTTAAATCTATATTCAAATGCATTGAATTAAAAAGCAGATTTAATGAATTCGATGGGGAGAAAAAAAAAGAAAAGGTTTGATGCTTTACTTATATACCATCCAATTAAACACACTGTCCATAGCAGCTTTGCAAACGAAATCTGATATGCTTTTGAAAATTGGTTTTTATTATGGTAACTTTGATGATTAGCTGACCCCATGAGGATGGAAATGATGTGCTATCCCCACCCCTTTTTTTACTTTGTTTTTTCAATAAAATATGATTTTCAATTTGGATCTATAGTCTATACCATTAAACGGGCAGTATCTCCTTTTGGACCATTTTACTTTTACATTTCGCATATAATCTCGGGGAAGGGATCGCGTTGGTGTTATATTGGGGATTTAATATAAGGGTTTAAAGTTTTTAAAATTAATTTAAATAATTTTATCTAATATTTATCGAAATATGCGGAAAATAGTATATGGGATCTATGTGGACCCATGTGAAAAAGAAAAATAAAATATAGGTCTTATATAATTTTATATGTATATTTTGATGAACATTAAATAAAGTTATCTAAAATAACTTTAAAAACTTTAAATCCGAATATCTATAATTTGAACATAATACAAATAATTACTCAGGTAAAAACCTTTGATATTGTTTAAAAAAAAACCTTTGATATTAACATTACTTTTTTATTATATTAATTGACACGACACATGTAAAATAACATTACTTGACCTTTGATATTAACATAGTACATGTAAAATATTTCATAGTTGATAAATGCCTATGTAATAATAATAGGATTCAAAAAGATAATTACTCTTTCACCAAAGTGATTTCCCTTTGGTGGTATTTGGTTCAAAGTGATGATTTCTGCATTCTCAATTCTCCATGTTTGGTGGAAGGATTTCTTGAATTTTACATATCACTCTCGGTTGCCTAGCTATCGACAATTGCATGTTAAGAAGGAACAAAACCATTGTTAACAAAAGCAACATGAAACGTGGTATTTTTTTGAAATTCGGAGAAGTTAATAAAGTGGTACAAAACGATGACAAGATTACCCCTCACACGTGAGCAAACAACTTTTCACAATACATCACTCATCGGGGACAACTTGCATATGTAGATCATTATCTATGTTCTGAAACCCAAAATGGTATACCTAAACGAAAGTTTGAGTGAAGAAAGCCATATGGTTATGATGGGAGATCAGGTAAACGAGAATGAAACTCGATTTTTTTGTAGTTTTGAGTCCAGTTTATGTATATTCTCACATTTTGAACAAAATGGTTGGACCCGATTGTATGCGTTGTGGAGATATATCAATTGACATGTGACCCTCTATTTGGTAGCTGGTTCCATTCTCGTAGCTGGTCGAAGAAGACGCCCGTGAACAGGATATACCGCGTCAGAGAAGTTACTGGTTTGAAGACCGACTGATTTGATGCGTTTTTGTCAAGGGTGAGATATAGGGTCCTGTTGTTTTGCCGAAGCTTGGTCACACTTTTCGGTAAGCTTTGCACAGCCCTTCAAGTCCTTCTCTCTGTTTATATAGTCGTTTGGTTCTTGCAAACACGATTTTCAATAGTGGTCACACACCATTGTGTGGTTGTGGTTGTGAATGTGATTAGGAAAGTAACAATTTTGATTAAATTATGTGATGTTTTGTAATTATTTTTGCGATTGGTCCAACATTTTGAGGGTCCAGATGACACCACAATGTGTCTAAAAAGGGATTTTTGAAAGATAACAGGTATGTAAAAGTTAACACAAAGAGAATGAGAACAGTGACCAAAGTGCCACTGTTCCCAAAATTATTTGTCAATATGTCACGCGAACAATAAAAATTTCTAAAATGTCACGTGTACAAGTTCGTTACAGCATATAGCGAACTTTGATTGCTGATGTGGCAGCCACGTGTACAAGTTCGCTACAACAAGTAGCGAACTAAGTGGTCAAAATATCATTCTAATGGGAGAAGTTCGCTTTGCATAATAGTGAACTACCTTCGTTTTTGCATAAAGTACTTAACTTTTATGCTGAATACATTGTCTGACATTTTTGCTACTTTATGGTGAAGTTGACACAAAGAAACAAAAAGAAAACAACTTTTTGAATCAAAGCAAAGGAGGAGCAGGTTGAAGTTGAAGACCCGTTCAGGTGAGAATCGAAAAAAAGCAAGCTTTGGGCAGAAAAGAATATAATGAAACTGAAATAAACATTTGGGCATGTCTTTTGGGAATAGTGTACCATAGCAAAAAAATAAATATTTTAGAAGGTAGTTCGCTAGGTATCATAGCGAATTTGTCCTATTATGCCACGTGTCCCAAATGTGTTCAGAACAAATTGATATTTTGACCACTTAATTCGCTGGGTACTATAACGAATTTGTCCACGTAACATATTGGGAAATAACACTATTGGCATGACAGTTAGGTAAAAAAACCTAGATGAACAGTGATATTTCGGTCACTATTCCAAGAAAATGAGTAGTCTTGTCAATTATAAGCATAACAGGTATTGTGAAAAGTTGTCGATGATGGTTACCCCTCGTTCCGGACAGAGTGATTCGTTGGGCATGTGGTCGATGATGGTGTTTTGATTTATTAAGAAATTAATTTTAAGCTTTCTTAGTGATTTAATACTCCTCCCTAAATTTAATACTTCAATGCATGTAAACATATATTAATTTTTCATTCTCCTCCCAAAATCAGAAATATTTGATTATTACATTTTTTACAAGATACACAAAAAATTCTAACCCTAGGCCAGCCCAGTCCATTAGGCCCCACAAATAGCCCTATTCAATTTAACCCCCTATTAGGGATGTGCATGGAGCGGTTCGGCTCGGTTATTGTCAAAAATCGAACCAAACCAGTTTTAAACGGTTTGAATTTTAAATCGAACCATTTTTTAAAAATAAAACCGGTTTTTAATTTGTCCAAACCGGTTTCAAAACCGGTTTGTGGTTCATAACCGGTTATGAACCATAAACCAGTTATCAAGTTCAAAACCGGTTTTTTAACAAATTCAAAATTGGTTTTTGATGGATTATGATATTTTTATAAGTAGTTGACCAACTATTTCTTGCAAGAATCTTCACTGTTTTGGAACTCTCCGGACGAAATGACTCTTATAGAAATTGTTTCACGTTGTTTTGAGAGTGATTGGTAGAAGAACAGTCGAAAATAGAGACGAACAAGAATTGATAAAAATAACTGACATAAATTTTTTTCAAAAATAAATTCATTCAAATTTTTTGATAGAATCTAAATTTCGTTGAAATTTTCAACGGAAATATTTCCGTCAAACTTTTCATGGAAAAATATTTCAATCAAATTTTTTTGATAGAAAACCATTACGTAAAAAAATTTGTCAGAAAATATTTCCGTCAAATTTTTTTACAGAAAACATTTTCACAAAAATTTTCAACATAATACATTTTCAGCAAAATTTTTTGATGAAAAATATTTTCGTAAAAATTTGTGATAAAAAATTCTAACAGAAAATTTTTTATATCAAAATTCTTTATGGAATCTAAATTTCGTGAAAATATTTGACAAAAAAAATATTCATCAAAATTTTCGACGAAGAATATTTCATTCAAATTTTTTAACGAAAAATATTTCTGTAAAAAAATTTGACGGAAAAAAAAATCGTCAAAATTCTTTACAGAATCTAAATTCCGTCAAAAGTTTTCGACAAAAATATTTTTATCATTCATTTTGACGGAAAAATTTACGTTGAAATTTTCGATGAAACACATTTTCATCGAAAATTTTCGATAGAAAATATTTTTAGCAAAATTTTCAACAAAAAACATTTCTATTATAATTTTCATTGGAACGAATTTCTGTAAAAAAATTCGATGAAAACTATTTCCGTAAAAAAATTGACACAAATTTTTTTTGTAAAAAATTTTAACAGAAGTTTTATCGGATAAAGTTTCATCGGACAAAATTATTTATTTACTTGAGTTGCTTGACTTTTTTTGCTAGTTTATTGTTTGAAAATTTGAGTCAATTGATTAATATAATAGGCATCATAAAATATAATAATTACTTGTTCTTTAATTGTAGATAGTTTGGTTATGGATAACCAATTATTTTTATGGTTTGGTAAATAATCAGTTTATAAAATAAAATATAATTTCATATGAAATCGGTTTTTAAAAATAATTGGTTCATAAGATGTAGAGCGGTTTGGTTATAGATCGCTTTATTTCTTTTGGAGATTTTGAACGATCTACCCCTATCCTATTGGGCCATTATTTCTGCTCTAATCCAACCTATTGAATTGAAGCCCTCTCATTTTGAGAAAAATTTTCCAATCACAAGTGAATCTTATTAACAAGTGAAAATTTTGAGAAAAAGAAAATTTTCTACAGTGTTTCTGCTCTGCATTTTTTCACTTTTTCACAAACACATCGAGAACAGGAATCCACACACTCCAAACCCATCACCACCAGGCACTAGCACACACCCTTCATCGCAGCTTCTCTGTCAGGTAATGGCTCGCTTTTGCAATTGCCTTATCAGCAATTTCATAACCCTGTTAAGTTACATAATATTTGTCAGTTTTTCATAACCCTTTGTATATGCCTTTGCGTCGCTGCTCCTTACCTGTTCGGAGAAATGCCGAAATGAAATTTATGGTTGGTATAAAACAAACTATAGTAATGCCTTAATCATGAAAAACTAAGAGTATAAATATAACCCAAAATAGAATGTCCATAATAAATAGGATACCCTTTTCCTCTTCAACTTTTTTCCCTTCCCTTTTGATTGAGAAGCAATGCACTGAGGTGGCTTAACTAGATCATGTACAATAGGCAAATGTTTGAATGATTTCTGGCAACGATTAAAAATGTGTGGTTCTAGTTTAAGTGTTACTCGGAGTATGAATAATGCTTTATGAACGTTCTCAATTTAATTGATTTATTTGCAGCCTCTCTTATTTTGAAATGTGTCATAAGAAATTATTTGGAAACGTTCTCTTATTTTGCAGCATATAAAAGTTATCTGTCATAAGACTCACTTGTGATCGGCAAAATTGTCTCTTCGCTTGTTGAAGTTAGTGAAGTGTATTATGATGGAATGTTTTTGAAATGAATCTAGTGAATTATTCTATTTCTTAGTGAAACTGAAGTCTTTAGTGGGTAATTCAGCTTGAATCCTAATTCTAGAAGTGTCTACCATGCAGATTTCATATTTTTTCTTTGCTTTTCTTTTTTTTTTAATGAAGTATGAACTTGTTGAGCTTGTTTGAACTATGACTTAACAGTGAAGTGCAAGGATAAATCTTGAGTAGATTTATCTTATACATCTATTTTTCGGCCACAATTTGATATATTAATTTGATCTTTGCATCTTTAAAAAAATTCTTCATCTATCCTTGTCCTTTGTCAATGGTGTCATCATAATGTCTCTTATAGAATATAATTTTGGCATTTATTGTGGACCCGCTTGTATGTCAAATGGGATATTCTATAAAATTAAGTAGATGTTCATGGCCATGGTAAAGAACCATATAATATAGAATAAATAGCTAGTTGCCAAATTACTGAGTATATAGGGCACAAAGGGGTAACCATATTTTATTTTCTTTATATACATTTTTTTTTCCTTTTCAATTCAATTTTTGATGGTTAAGGACTAAGGCTAACTCAAAGGTTAACGGCCACTCTTAAATTGCAGTCTTTGATGATTGCATCTAGCTAGTGTTTGTCATTGCCAATGTTATTCAGTGATAATTCCATGAGATAATTTCATCAAAGTAAGCCACAAATTCATTGTGCTGAAGACTGAAGTACAAATTTTTTATAGTATATACTTTATACTTTATACTTTGTCAGACCATACATGCATTATGAATCACGATTGCTTATTTGGATACAGATTGTTGTTAAGTAATAACACTTTCAATATTAAAGAGGGTAAAACAAAAAGATATAGCTTCCAAGTAGATAAAAGGAAATGATAGTGTGAGAGGAGTAGTACTTTGATGGTATGGATGTCAAATCAATTTCAATCTGCAAGTCTTGGCAAGGGTGGAGACTCTAGAGAAATTATTAATAAGGAATGAAAATAATCATGTGATGGACTAGACATTTCTATGTGATTTCTGAATAGCACCCGTATTGGAATCTGAGATTTTTACTTTTTTCGTTTAATTTTTCTTGTTCTTTCCACTGCTGTATTTCGAGTTGATAATTTATTTCTTTCATGGGATTTTAGATTTCTTCGGTAAGTTAGTTTTCAAAATCCTATACGTGTTATTATTATCAAAGTTGAAGAAATGCGTACTTTTTCCACCATTGTTATTTGTCTATTTGTTTCATGGGCTTGAATGTGGGTTGGGAAAACTGAAGAATGAAGACACAAGCGTTTCATCATAATTTTAATTCATGAAGGTTTTATTTGGTTGATTTTGTATGGGTAATTCATGCCTTTGCTTTTTCAGCGAAAATTCTCTTGGATTTTTGAATGTTAAGGGTCCTTAAACCTGTTCTACTATCTTGGACTTTAAGGGTCCTTAACATGTTTTGAGATTGCTTTGAGGATTTTTTTTTTATCTTGTTCATCATCTGTTGGATTAAATGTTTGAAATATTAGATTACTTGATTGTTGCATGTCTAGAGGGATGAGTTAAGGGTCCTTTATAACTGGGTATGGAAATTTGCTTGCTGTGTTCGCAAACTATTTGATAAAATGGCAAGATCATTCTTTATTAATTCTTTCTTAGAGTTGATAAGTTATGAATGTGTTTAATCCTCTGCTTGGAACTTTTTAAATTCACACCCTCTGCAATTTCATCAAACTATTTGTTTCACTTGCTGCTTGTGCCAGTGGATAAGGGATTATGGACAGCAACCCAATTTCATACATGATTTTCTTTTTAATTTGCATTATAAATGTGTCATGTGTGGCATATAATTGGGATAAGGAATCTTAAGTATAGATGAAAAACTTCCTCTGACATGCATTAATAAAGACCACTTTGTTATGTGTTTTGCCTGTGCATATGCCTTAAAGTCAAAGTAAGGTAATCTTTTACTCTAGAATCTTGAGTTTGGGGACTACATCTATTAGTAATTACATAGTCAAGTAATGTACATTTTCTTTTAGGGTTTTTTAGTGTGTAGAAAATGTCATGTCAGCCATTTCGTATGATACATGTGGCAATCTATTTCCAACTCACCCAATGCATGCCGTGCACATATCAAACAAACTCCTTCTCACATACCCTACATGTGGCAATCTTTTTTCTCATTTAGTTCTCACTGATTGAAGAGTGAAGGTGGCAATGGAGGTGGAGCAGAATCTGCAACCACTATTTCCCTATTGGAAGCCGCTTCGTCGAAGATTCCGACCCGATTCTCCTTTCTTCGCTCCGGGAAACCTCGAACGTGAACTTCTTGCTAAACAGGTTTTTTTTTTATTTTTTTCATTTTTTTTTTCATTTGCATAATTTCATATTGTTTGGTGCTAGAGTTGTTTAAGTTTTTCTTTTTTTGACTGTTTGATTAATGATTATAAATACTTGAATGGCTGAATTTTGAAGTGGGAATTGTTATTTACCCTTATGTGTTTCGAAGGTTGCATTGGAATTAACAGAAAAGAAGGAACAGCTTGAGAATTGGATACAAGAGGATGGAAGGTACTTGATTAAAGCATTAACGCTTGTATATGGTTTTCAAATTTTGGGCTTAAAGTTTGATACCTAGACAAACCCAAAAAAGATGTGTAACATATATGATATGTGATGTATTGTTATTTGTAGTTCTCTAACTATAGTTATAGGGTAAAGTGTGTGTCATTTTAAAGGATGTAAGGTTGTGTCATTTTAAGAGAGAGAAAGAGATAGATAAAGGAGGAGAGAGAGTTGACAAAAAAAAATAAAGGTGGGTCCTACCTCTTTGTGAGAGTGAAAGGATATAAGTTGTGTCATTTAAAAGGATAAACACTTTTCCCATAGTTATATGTTATTCTACTTGTTCCTCTGTGAAAGATCTTCCTTTTAATTGTAGTTAATTTCTTCCTTTACATTTATATGGATAATCACAATTTTGTTGGTATTATACTCAAGGCCTTACTTTTCATTTAGGAATATGCGTGATGTTTAACTTTAAACGAATGTTGATAAAATGGCAGCGTGTGTGACTCATTTCAAAGCTACCCTTTTTGTGCAGGGAAGTCTTTTGTCCCATTGTTGGTTGTGGAGCACGCTTGACTTCAATGGAGGACTTTGAAGATCACTATAATGCAAGGCATACTGCATCCTGTTCTGTGTGTTCCAGAGTCTACCCAACATTGCGTCTGCTCAGCATACATGTTTCTGAAGTGCATGATTCTTTCTTTCAGGCAAAAGTTGCACGTGGCTATGATGTGGTAAGTTGTTTATATGTATAAACATGATTCTTTGTGGTATAATGAAATGATTCCTTATGGTATTGCATCTATCCTACACTTTAATTCTTTGTTAAACAATCAACTAGTTTTATGTTTGTTCCCTTCTTCAAGTTTCTTTAATAAAGTAAGCCCCTTCTCTTTTTTCTTACATAAATTTATAATCTTACAAGTTGTCAACAGGAAAACTTCATTTACAATTTGGTTATTTTAAATACTGTTTAAACTTTTTTGTGCTTTCTTACATGTTTTTGGTCTTTTATTTCAGTTTTAGACCTCATAGATTAGCCATTATCTTTTTTGCATCCACATATTTAATTTCTCTTTTAGAGGACCATCTCGTTAATATGATCCTCATGTCTTTGTCATACAGTATGAATGCTTAGTAGAAGGGTGTGGTTTGAAATTCAAAAGCTACAAAAGTAGGCAGCAGCATCTGGTTGACAAGCATAAATTCCCAGCCTCATTTGAGTTTTGTAAGAAGGCTCGGCCTTCAAAGAAACACAGGCTGAAGTCGCATCGAAAACAAGCTGCTCATAAGGACGATGTTTCAAGATTGATGGAAGTGGAAAATGCACCCATAGATGACCTTGTTTCAGCTGTCTCTAAATTGAGCACTTCTGATTCCACTCCTTCATCTATCAGCTTTGGGCGCCGCCACAAAGGCTTGTCATTTGTCCCTCGAGCTGTTAAGCGTGGAAGTGGATCAAACTCAGCATCGTCCATGACAAATAGATAAATATAAAATCCCTGTAGATGACTTCTGTTCAAAGGTTGAAGAAGCTGAATATGTTGAAGATTGGTAAATACAATCATGCTGGAGGATGTTACAGCATGTTAGTATTATCTTTTTGTGCTCCCACTTGGGGCCCTAAGTTTTCCTAACATAGGCAATGTGCCCATGCGAATATCTCTGACACATGATGTGGAGATTTTGAGCTCCTGTTTAGTTTGATATTGTAATGTTAACTTCTTACCTCTTTACTGAAGAGCCACTTTGTGATTATAGTTGAAAGAAATCACTCTGACAGCTTGTCATATCTTTGTAGCTTCGAATGAACATCAAGTTTGCAGATGGTGATGGCTTCCTATTTACAAGTATTGTCATTTGTACTCTTGTTAACTTTAGTTTTATGCTTGCATGCAGGCAGGAAGTTATTTTGGTTAATTTTCCTGCTTTTAGCATGCAAGTTTTAAGATCCCTTTGGAATTTGTACTCTTGTTTTTATTTTTTTTAACTTCATTTCATGTGTGAGCCCAAGACTCGATGTTCTCTGCAACTAGTAATTGCTGATTTTCGAAATTCCTCTACAAACTTTTTTTCACAGCACTCTATGGGAGGAGAGATTTTATGAATATCCTGCCCATCTTCGAGTATGGCTGTTAGGGAGGAGAGATTGTTGTGAAAAACCAGATTAATTCACATGACCTGTTGATATAAAAGAAACTTAGGAAGTAAACTTGATGAATTTGAGCATCCTCTGTAAGTTTCTCCCCTTCTGTTTCATTGGAACATGATTTGGTTAGATGCCAATATGCACTTCTCAGCTAATTAGAATTTTTAAACTGGTGGTTTTGGAATCAAGTTTCTGGTTAGTAATGGGAGCTGCATTTGGACTTTTACCTCCAAAATAGCAGGTGATGAATGTCTATGCTTTTCAGTTTCAGTTGTAAAACATTAACTTTTCATTCTTTCTGGTAACATGCAGACAAGTTTTGTGAAATATATATATATATATATATATATATAGGGGGCAGGATCAACTTACACCGGTGTAAGATTAATAAGTCTTACACCAAATGTTAACCATTGATTTTCTGCATCTAACGGTTAAGATTTACTAGGTCTCATTAATTAATTAATTTGTAATTCCCAATAAATCTCAACCATTAGATGCACGGAAATCAACGGTTAAAATTTGGTGTAAGATTTATTATTCTTACGCCGGTGTAAGTTGATCCTATCCCATATATATATATATATATATATATATATATATGAATGTGATGTAAACCCAAGATGTTAGATGTCTACATTGTGTTTTGTGTTTCTTAACATGCACTTACTTAAGCATGCTTGGTTTCTCCTTTGTGGCAATTTTAATGCATATATTGTTCATCATGAATAAGTGATTCTATAAGGAGCAAGCTTTTCATGCACTTTTGTCAGTGAATAAGTGATAGGACAAATCCTGATGCACAAGGCTGTCCAACTTGAGAGAGTAAGGGTGAAAATCGATTGTTTACAATCATACTTTTATATGTTTACAAAGAGACCGTTTCCAATACTCGAACCATTGTATACTATTTTATTGTTACCTCCCTCAGTGAAGTTGCTAAATCCTTGATTTTTCGTTTTCTATGTTGTAAGCAATTTGTTGAGAACCATTGTGGTAGTAAGGGAAGGTCAGAAAATAAATGAAGATTCCAATCAAATTTAGTTGTAGACTTGTAGCCTCAAATGATGAGATAAGATATGATTAAGCCATTAAAAATTGATTTTTGGGGATTCAGTGAAATCCTAGAGCCTTAGATGCAGATGCTCCAACCTGGAAGAGTGAAAACATACAAGAATAATGACATTGGAAAAAGAAGAGGATGTTTGTTGAGATGAGAAGGGAAAAAGTGGCTAAAAATCATTGTCTGAGAATGATGACTTTGATATAATTGAATGGGTAAATATACTCTTGTGCAGGGCTCTGTGTAGTTTAGAACAGTTAATCATTGTTCCTATTTTAAAGGTTGTAAAGAGATACAGATATTGGATATGTCAGATTCTTCACTTGGATCTTCCATTGAGCATTGTGTTTTTCTCCTATCCCAATTCCTGTAAAGTTTCTTGGTGACTCTATTCCTGGAGTCTAGCTTTCTGGCCTTTTTATGTTGTTGTGTTCATTTTAACTGACATTTTTTCT
Source organism: Gastrolobium villosum (assembly GCA_032173675.1). Classification (NCBI taxonomy): domain Eukaryota; kingdom Viridiplantae; phylum Streptophyta; class Magnoliopsida; order Fabales; family Fabaceae; genus Gastrolobium; species Gastrolobium villosum. Next base: position 20,148 of record JAVKPL010013029.1, on the reverse strand, counting down.
TGTGAAGGTATGCTGCAGTTTTTGCTGCATTTGTTGCAGGGATGGCCTGTTTGGTTGGTGTTGACTTCAGTGCAAAGTTTATGGCGTTCTTTGCCAAATGCTTTGAGGTATAGCTTGTGAACAAATAAATTAAAGTTTTGTTGGTGTGGTTTTCATTTATTTTCTTTTTCATTTTAGTTTCTTCTCTAGATCATTATTTGCTATTATTTTGCAGTCTTTTAAAGACTACAAAAATTATAATATTCATATGTTTTCTGCTCAGGATGAGTACCAAAAAGAAGACAATCTCTCCTTGCGGAATCTTACTCTTCTCTTATCCTATTTATGCATATTTGGAGTCTGATCTAGGTGGGATATCTGTACTTCACCAGGCATTTTTATAATAACTTTTTTAACTATATTTTTTTAATAAGTATCTTTTGTAATACTTTTCAGTGATTTAATATTTGACTTTCTAGTCATGCAGAGCAAGCGTTTAACTGAGATTGATGTCTCTATCATTTTGGCAGTGTTGCAATGTAAGTTTTTTCTCTATTTAATTGTGTTTGGTTCTAGTTAGAGCTTCCAGGGGTGTAAATTATAGAGATTTATGTAGAAGTTCCCTACTAATCCGTATTTCTAATTGACTGCTAGATCATCATATGCTTAAGCAATGAAAGGAAGCCCCACATTGAATGGATTGCTGTTGAAATAGACTCCTTTCCTTTATAGAAGGCTTTTTCTACTCTGTTGATACGATATCTAGGATATTTTGTAGGTTTGTGATGAAACAACTTTGACATTTAGGAACTGAGTGTTATAAATTTCTATTTTCTAAGTCTAAATTTGAGCTGTTCAAAAGCACTTGCAGCCCATGTGGCTAGGTTAATACGGTCAGATAGCTATAGTCATGTCATACAGTGTAATCTTTGGGTTGTTCATTGAGATAGCTAACCAAGCTTGGCTGGGGTAGCCTCATTGAAGGATTTGGATGGTGTATCATGCACTTGGAGTTTTCATACATTTCTCATTTATAATATCAGCAAGAAAGATTTATTCTGTGTTTGTTTTCATATTTTATCTTTTACTGCACCACCATAAGACCTGCAATGTTGTATGGTACTGAATATCGGGCAGTAAAGAGCCAACAAGAGCATAAGCTTAGTGTTGCAGGGATGATGATGTTATGGGGGATGAGTAGATGTACAACACAAGTAGTATTAAGAATGAACGCATTAGAGAGAAACTAGGGGTAGCATCTATTAAGGAAAAGATGGTTGTATCTTGCCTAGGTGGATTTGGGCCATGTGAGAAGAAACCAGTAGAAGCCCCAATAAGAAGAGTTGGCCAGATTAATTAGATGTAGAGGGAAACCAAGAAAGACTCTAGATAAAACCATTAAAAAGGACTGAGATCTGAATAGACTTTCTGAGGATTTAGTTCATAATAGAACACAATGGCATCATTTGATTCATGGAGCTGGCCTTACCTAGTAGGAAAAGTCTTTGGTTGTTGTTGATTTTGTTTATGTGGTTTTTGTCTCTTTGTTCTCTTCACTCTGATATTTCTTTCTTCTTCTGCTTATATCTCCTTTGTTTCCCATTATAACAGTAGCGTGGCTGTACTACTATAAATATTTGTTACAGGAACTTGTCAATTAGTGAACCATCTCTGACTTCTATTTTTATGGTATTTGTCTGAGTAGGTTGTGGGATGAAAATTAGGGCTGATGATCCAGCTGCCATGAAAAATTTCATTGTTAGTGTTCAGAATACGTCAAATAAGTTGAAGGCTTCCTCTGCAAATGACCATGAAAAGGAAAATAGTAAAAGAGTGAGCATGCTATGTTTTATTATAAAAATCTAACTCTAGTTTTTCTTCACATAGTTCGGCACTGATTACTTGGTAACACTTGTAGATGGAGTTCATGCTTGAAACCAAACGTGACATCAAGAACAACAAGAGAATGCCAAAAGAGGACCCTGCACATCACACTCGGATTAAAAAGTGGTTACAGAAGGTCATTCTCTAATATGTGTTTTGTGGCGTTCTGATAGGATTAAAAACAATTTCACAGCAACAATATTCCAATAAACTTCTATATCAATTCAAACCAGCAATTTCAACAACAAACAGCAAGAAAATTGTATTTGGGTTACAAGCTATAGTGCTGCTATACCTCAGATTTGCAGAAAGAATAAGAAACAAAATGGGCAGAATATTAAAAGGTCTCAAGGTCCTTCGAGATGCCTTGAGTTATCTCCACTGCCTCAGCAATTCAATGACCACCATGGTGTCGTTTACACACGCTCAGCACTCCCCTTTATCTATCTCAAACTTTGCATGAGTAACAAACTTTCACAACAAATCAGCTGACTCAGCATGCCCCATAGAATGAGACAAAATAGCATTAACAGCACCCATATTCTGCTTGGGCCATTTTCTCCTATTACGGTCCCTGACAGACACTTTGCCATATTGGGCCTTGTGTAGTTGGGCCCTATCAATACTTCCCCCCAACAAAAGCACCTTGTCCTCAAGGTGAAAATCTGGAATTGAGCTTGCAAATCAGAAAAGTCCTCCCAAGAATTCTCAAAAGAAGGGAGATTAAGCCACTGAATTAACACTTGGACTCGTCCCTGACGGTCTCTACGCCATTGCAACACTGAATCGGGTTCAACAAGTAATTCCCACCCTTCAGAAAGACAAGAGGGCAAAGGATGAACATTGTCCACCGGTTGAGCAGCTTTCTTAAGTAATGACACATGGAAAACCGGGTGAACTTTGCTAGAAGGGGGAAGGTCCAACCTATAGGCCGACGCACCCACCTTGGCTAACACTTCATACGGCCCATAGTAGCGAGGGCTAAGCTTTTCATTTATCTTAGTAGCCAAAGACTTCAACCTGTACGGTTGTAAACGTAGATAAACCAAATCACCTTCCTCAAAATGAACCTCTCGCCTCTTTTTATTGGCCTGAGTTTGCATATCTACTTGGGCCTTAAGCAAATTAGCCTTTAATTCATTCAAAATGGATTCCCTATCAGCCAGCAACTGAGCAACCGCATCCATGGTGGGGAAACTATTCCCAACTCGTAGGAGGCTAGGAGGATCCACACCATACAAAGCCTTGAATGGGGTCATCCCTGTGGAAATCTTGTATGTAGTGTTGTACCAATATTCGGCCCAATGAAGCCAATTAGGCCAGGTACATGGCCTAGGACTACAAAAACAACGTAAATACGTTTCGAGGCTCCTATTTACCACCTCTGTTTGCCCATTAGATTGGGGATGGTAGGCAGTAGTAAAGTTTAGCTTAGTACCTGAATACTTAAACATCTCAGACCAAAAGTGACTCTGGAACAAGCGGTCTCTATCATGACTTTGCCCAAACACACACTTCTTTCGGTTTGCAAATAATTTGTGAGCACATAATGCCTCAAATACCTTCCTCAAATGGCCCACATGCTCATCCGCTCCTTTGCTGTAAATTAATATGTCATCAAAAAAAACCAGAGAGAATTTCCTCAGGTATGGTTTCAGCACATCATTCATGAGTGCTTGGAATGTGGAAGGGGCGTTTATAAGGCCAAAGGGCATGACTAAATATTCGTAATGCCCCTCATGAGTCCTGAAAGCCGTTTTGGGAATATCCTCCTGTACCATTCTGATCTGGTTAAAACCTGATTTGAGATCCAACTTGCTGAACACCATAGAACCACCAACTTCATCCAATAGTTCATCAACCACTGGTAAAGGGAATTTATCAGGAACCGTGACCTTATTCAAGGCCCTGTAGTCCACACAAACTCGCCAGCTCCCATCTTTTTTTTTTACCAAAATTACAGGACTGGAGTACGGACTGACACTAGGCCTAATCATACCATCATTGAGCAATTCAGCTACCAATTTTTCAATTTCAGATTTTTGGAAATAGGGATACCTGTAAGGCCTGTTGTTAGGAACCTGAGCATCTGGCTTCAAAACAATGGCATGGTCTTGGCTCCTTTTAGGTGGGAACCCCTTTGCCTCTGCAAAAATGTCACTAAACTCCAGAAGCAAGTCCTCCATTTCTCTCCACTCGGCCTGAAATTTGTGAGAAGGGCTAGGATCCTCCCACTTCACGTAATATCCCTGCCCTTGTTGCTCCAAAGCCTTGGCCATGGATTTTAAGGAAGCAATGGTTCGAGAGAGAGAGGGACCCCTCCTAAGGATCGTCTCTTGGTCACGAGAAATATATTAATGGTCATTTCTCTGAAATTGGCTTTGATTTCCCCCAATCCTTCGAGCCAATCCAACCCAAGCACTACGTCTGCACCTCCTAAATCGAACAGGAACAGGTCTTGTGTAATGACATTGTCTTGTATTCCCAAAACCACTCCCCTACACACCCCTTGACATTCCACTTTATGACCATTCCCAATCACCACCGTATACGAGGGCGTCTCCTCCACCTTCAAGCCTAAATCCGCTACCAGCCCCAACTTGATGAAGTTGCGAGAAGCCCCACAATCAATAAGCACCTCCACCCGTTTTTCCCCAGTCGTCCCCCACACCTTCATGGCATCGTTACCTTCTCGACCATCTCGGCTCCTTCACTGGAGTTCGAACCGTCAGTCTCTTCGTCATAAGTGATGAGAAGATGAAGGTGTCGGGCAGGACAGACATGATCTGGCCCCACTTGCCATCACACTTGAAGCATAGTCCCTTGCGCCTCCGTTCTTGAGTTTCAGCATCGGAGAGCCGTCGGAACTTGCTCCTGGGAATATCCGTCGAGCGGCTGCCGACAACACTCCCCTGAGTAGACTGACCTTGCATCGTGCGTGTTTGGGAGGAATTTGCGAAATCAGAACTTGGCTTCTGAACGTTTTGCCCTAACCCAACGCTTGATGGGTTCCCTTGGGTTTGACTCCTTGGGCTTGAATATTGCTTCTGAGGCCCAACATTACTCCTAGGGCCCAAGAAGCCCATTCCTTCCTCAGTCCAAGCCGCGTTCCTTAGATCGATACGATGGGCCAATTTTATGATTGAAGATAAACGGAGTCCAGGATTCATGAGCACTTCCTCCCTAATGCTCCCCTTTAACCCACTCAACCAGGCCCCCTTCAAAATCTCCTCATCTGCGTACTTCATCGTTCCAACAACCAACTCGAACTGTGACCGAAACTCAGCTACTGATCCCTTTTGCTTCAACGCATACAACGGGCCATACGGATTGTCGATTATTTCTGGTTGGAAGCGACCCAAAACTTCACGCCTAAAGAGCTCCCAATTGCGGTTGACATTACCGAGCTCCCACCATTGATACCAGGTGAGAGCTTCACCTTCCAGAACGAGCATCACCGCTGCAACCTTCTCATCGTCTCGGATTTCGTTTACTTGGAAGTATCTTTCCACTTTCATTAGCCAAGCATACGCGTCTTGCCCAGAAAACGAAGGAACCTCAAGCCTTCTGCACCTCGGCTCTCCTAGACCCATTGCTCCGCGGCCACCGTTCGAACCAGAGGAGCCATTCCTCTGCCTCCCCTCATAACTCTGACCATCTCTAAACGTGTCAGATCTGAGTTCCTGGATTCTCGCCCCTAATTCTCTCAGTTGCCTGATTATCTCAGCTTGGTTTGTATCGCTAGCCTCCATACGTTTAATCAGTTCCTCCTGTCCCAGCTCTGTCCGACGTAAGCGTTCTTCCATTCCTTCCATGGTTCTTGTTCGCACCATAACCCAGCTCCCAGATGGAGCTTTGATACCAATTGATAGGATTAAAAACAATTTCACAGCAACAATATTCCAATAAACTTCTATATCAATTCAAACCAGTAATTTCAACAACAAACAGCAAGAAAATTGTATTTGGGTTACAAGCTATAGTGCTGCTATAGCTCAGATTTGCAGAAAGAATAAGAAACAAAATGGGCAGAATATTAAAAGGTCTCAAGGTCCTTCGAGATGCCTTGAGTTATCTCCATTGCCTCAGCAATTCAATGACCACCATGGTGCCGTTTACACACGCTCAGCACTCCCCATTATCCATCTCAAACTTTGCATGAGTAACAAACTTTCACAACAAATCAGCTGACTAAGCATGCCCCATAGAATGAGACAAAATAGCATTAACAGCACCCATATTCTCCTTGGGCCATTTTCTCCTATTACGGTCCCTGACATACACTTTGCCATATTGGGCCTTGTGTAGTTGGGCCCTATCACGTTCATTCTTGAAATTCCTTTTTGCGAAGATATTACTTAATTGTAGTTTCTTTTCAAAATAAAATAGAATTTCTTAATTGATCCCAAAACAAGAAAAATGAAAATTCAAGTTTTGTGTAGGTAGTACTTAGCTAGTTTGCCAAGACATCCTTTTCCAACTTTTGACGATAGAGTTCAATTTTGGCATTTTTTTTATGTTGATAAGCATGCTCTTTAGTACAGTTCTGACAAGCAGCCTTTTTTTTTTTTCTTTGTTCTTTTCACTTCTTTTTTCTGACAACCCAAAAGCTTAAGCTGTTGGGTGAGGCTACATTAATGGTTTTTATATATCTCAACACGCCCTCTCACACGAGAGCCCACTGGGCTTGAAGGGTGGACAATGCACAGGCCCACCTACTTGTGCAAACAAAGAAATTCCACTTGAAAGAAAGTGGGGGGCGGCGAGGATCGAACCCGGGACACAAGGCTCTGATACCATGTAAAGAACCAATTCAACCCAAAAGCTTAAGCTGTTGGGTGAGGCTACATTAATGGTTTTTATATATCTCAAGAAAGATTGCTATTTGCATTTCTGTTATTCAAAAGGCATTCATATGTCCTTCAAATTCATAATATTAATTTTGTCCAGGTGAGAGTTGGTGGCATTCTAATTAGAGGGCTTAAATGGAGCAAGTTACTTGACCCTGACAAGAAGGGCCAATGGTGGTTGTCTGGAGATGTGGCTTCTGCAACAGATAATGTTGAAGAAGTTGCTAACAAAATAGACAAAGATGTTCTCGAAACCCAACGAATGCTGCAGCTTGCTGCTGCTCAAAAGATGAACACGGATGCCAGAAGGGCAATATTTTGTATAATAATGAGTGGCGATGACTATATTGATGCATTTGAGAAGCTTCTAAGATTGGAATTACCAGGCAAGCAGGTCAGCCTTTTTTTTATTTTTTTTATTGGGAAATTATAGTCTTATGTTACATAAGACTCTTCTCTCATTTTATACTCATATAAAAAGACGTGCTCTCTTTTCTTTCTTTTTTCTTTTTTTAAAAATTGGTGGGCCCCACTTAATTTATCTCACAACATGAGATAACTTCTCCTATACAATATGAGAGAAGTAAAACCCTTTTTTATTTTCAAGTTTAGTAATGTCTTCTTTCAGTTATGAGGCCTTCCGTCTTGTGATATATTTTTTGTTAATGAACTACAGGATAGAGATGTAATGCGGGTTCTTGTGGAATGTTGCTTGCAAGAGAAAGTTTTTAACAAGCATTATACAGTGCTGGCTTCCAAATTGTACGAGCATGACAAAAATCACAAGTTCACTCTACAGGTATTGTTTTGGTCTCCTTGTTGTAGGATTGAGATGAGAACTAATTTGAAGTACAATTGTGTTGAATTCATCTCATGAGTCAAAATGGTTACATTCTTATATCACTTTAATGGGGAGAAAATAAGGAGAGGAGCGCTCATTATGATTCTGATTAAAAATTGTGGCGTTACACTCCTTCATAAATATCATAACCTTGCAAAATAAAAATAAAAATACATCTTTGCTCCCTCTAGCCCAAACAGCAAAACCTTCAAAACGACTCAGAAGAAAATTATCCAGAGAATCTGAACAAACCCTTGCTCCTTAAAAATGCGCGCGGTTTTGTCTATGTCCTTGTAAAGCACAAAATGCGGACATCTAAGGTTGGTAGATACATCAGCCACCATCAAAAACTCCTTTTATGTATTTTGGGCATAATGTGTTGAGGTGCAATCTCAAAAATTATGATGCAAATGCCAATATATTAAACTGAATATTTTCAGGTTTTTTAGTGAATATTATTGGATAATTGGAAATTAGTAGAACCAACATGCTTACTGATGCAAAATTATAGGGAAAATAGGCTTTCAGGAAAATGCAGAAGTTTTCTGCTATACTATTATTCTTTAACAATCAAAAGTCCCCCTTTCACATCCTTCTAACAAGCCTTTTAATTAGGCAATATAAAAAGTAACTGACAATAAGGGACCATCAACGGTCTTAAAACAAAAACAAAATGGAAATAACCATAAACCAAATATAAAGTCATGCAAACTGAAACGTCTACAATTATTAAAATTATAAAAGGCCTTAAAACTAAAACGTCTGCAATTATAACAACTTACGGTGACTCAAGTGCATCATCCTCCCCGGTACGAAAAGATTCGCCTCAAATCTACGTCGTTTTTATTGATGTCAACTTCTTCAGGTGGTAATCCAGGCGGCAATTCTTCTGGCATTACATCTGCGAATTTTGTCAGTTCTAGAATTTTTGACTTGGACAGCAGAGAATTATTTGCTTCCTTCCTCCAATCTGAAGGTGCTAGTGTAATAAGGTGACCATCCTTTTTGAAGGTGTAAGTATTTTTGAAACCATCATGTTTTTCCTTCCTATCAAATTGCCATGGCCTACCTAATAAAATGTGACAAGCATCCATAGGAACGACATCACACCATACCTCATCTGAATATTTTTTCCCAATTGAAAAACACACGAGGTATCTTATGGTTACTCTCACCTCATTCCCTTTTTTTAGCCAAAACAGCTTATAAGATTGTGGGTGTGCTTCTATTTTTAGCCCCAATTTTTCTACCATAGTGGTAGAAACCACGTTTTCACAACTCCCTCTGTCTATAATCACACTACATGCTTCTCCCTCGCTGGTGCACTTGGTGTGGAAAATGGTGTGCCGAAGCAAGTGGTCTTGTTCATCTACATTGTCATAGATTGGTTCTTCATAAAAAATTGGAGCATCTGCAAATGTCTCAATCTGTTTATTTGGACAATCTGCAAACGTCACAATCTGTTTATTTGGACAATCTGCAGCCAAGTGTCCAATTCCTTGGCACTTGAAACATCTCTTCTCCGCACTACTTCCTTTACTCGACCCTTCCTTGTTGGGAATATTTGACCCTTCCTTGTTGGGAATATTTGTTTGAGGCGTAGAACTCCTTGATTGAAACTTCGAACTGTCACCCTTTCTTTTACATCGTCCTTCCACCTTCAAGGACAGTTTGCACACATCTTCATAAGACCAATACTGTTGTAGGTACACAACATCAGAAATTTCATCCCGCAATCCACCTAGATATCGAGCAACCACTTGTTCATCTTCTTCGACCATGTCACAACGCATTCGAAGACGATCAAATTCAGTGGTGTATTGTTCCACCGTAAGGTCACGTTGCCTGAAATTGTGATACTTAATGAATGCCTCTTGTCTGTATTGAGCAGGCAAAAATTTGTGTTGCAACAATTTCTTCATCTTGTCCCATTTTGAATCTTAGACTTTCCGTCTCTGATTCTTTGTTTCTTGACATGTTCCCACCAGATTGAGGCATGCTTCCTCAATTTGATTGCCACTAATTTCACCTTTTGCTCAAGGTTTTTTAAATCAAAAACCCTCTCGACGGTGTGTGTAACCAGTCGATGAAATACATCAGAGTGAGTTGATCCCTCAAATTCTAGAATCTCGATCTTCATCCCAAAATTGGATGTGAAGGGTTGATCACCAGTTCGACCTCTCCTTGGTCTTTCGCTATTCCAAAATGGATTTTCGTCCTCCTCTTCCTCTGGAGATGACAGTTCAAATTCCTGTCTCCCTTATGACCCGTGCAACTGTGCCTCTGCAAGCAGTTGTTCGAGTTCTTGGATCCGTCTGTCCTTTTCCTCAATTTCAGCATCTCTCGCATTAATATAATAATTGTCATTGGTAGTTGATCGTGTCCTCTGCCGCCACGACCTCTTCGTCCACGACTACGACCTCTGCGATTTTACTGCTCAGCCATCTTTAAGGCAACATGAGCTTTGATACCAAATGATGCAAAATTATAGGGAAAATAGACTTAAATGCAGAAGTTTTCTGCTATACTATTATTCTTTAACAATCAAAAGTTCCCTTTCACATCCTTCTAACAAGCCTTTTAATCAGGCAATACACAAAGTAACGGACAATAAAGGACCATCAACGGTCTTAAAACTAATACAAAATGGAAATAACCATAAACCAAACATAAATTCAAGCAAACTGAAACGTCTGCAATTATTAAAATTATAAAAGGCCTTAAAACTAAAACGTATGCAATTATAACAACTTATGGTGACTCAAGTGCATCACTTACTCTAAAGAATTTCTCGTAGATGTTCTTATACCTCAGAAGTTCTTTTTCTTATTGGCTTTCAGATTCTCTTAAAATGAAGGATGTATCGAGATTGTTAATGACCATGGCTAAGAAATTTGTAGCAATCCATGCTTTGAAAGTGGAATTTGAATTGAGTTATTTTACATGATTGCTGTTATTATTACATATTTCTGTTTCTGTATTACTTTTTCATTTATAATTTTCCTATACCTTTTGTTTGCAGTTTTGCCTGTGGGACCACTTTAAGGAGCTAGAGTCAATGCCACTTATGAGGTCAATGCACCTAGCAAAATTTGTGGATGAAATGGTTGCCTCTTTCACTCTCTCTCTCACAGTTTTGAAGACTCTCGATCTGGGTGATATCAACCAGTTAACACCAAAAAGGATTATGCATTTCCGCATTCTGTTTGAGGCAATTTTCGAGTATCCGAAAGCTTGGTTTGGAATATATTCACACGTGCAGCTGTGACCCCTGAACTTGAAAGTCTTCGACAAGGGATTGAGTTTTTCATCAAAGGAGTACATTGTGAAAACCAATAAAGCTCTCGCTCAAAGATTTAACTTGGCAAAAAGAGCCCTTAATAATGTGGAAGGAGTTCTGATGTGAACTTAATTTTTGGATAATACCCACATTTGAAGCATATTGCTCTATCAAATCAAAAAATTTATTTAAATATGTCCTTGTGAATAGGCGTTTTATGCACAGCAATAATTTACTGCATACACTTCTGAGCGGTCAGAATATGTTCAATTCCTTCGAAAAAGGGCTTAAAACAATTTAACAATGCTGAGGTTGACACATTATTCATATGACACATGTAGATAGCTTGTCACATTGATGGTGCAAAATAACGGCAGCCAGAAAATTTTAAAGGGAGGGGAAATTATAAAGTATATATTGAAATTACATTATCTGTATGGGTTTATTTGTTTCATTGGTGTAAGTTGCTATCCATCTTATTCATTGATTTTATTTATATTTAATAATTTTAATTTATTAAATGTGAGTCATTAGATGCTCACATAACATTAATCAAAGAGTTTTATTTTTCTTATGTTGAATGAGACTAGTTGTCTCATGCAACAACAAAAAAATAGGTGGGATCCACTAAAAAGAAAGAGAGAGAAAATAAAAAAGTACCCACTTTTTATGTGTTGCATGAGACAACTTGTCTCATGCAACATAAGAAAAATAAAACCCTTAATCAAATGCCTATACAATATAATATAATCATGGTAACATAAACATAGCTTAAAATTCATGTAAAATTAAATTATATACTTCAACCATCATAATGTTTACAACTTAAAATCCGTCATAAATTTAAAGAGTCTCACCGTAAATGAACATAAAAAATAAATGAATATAAAAAATAATACTTGATGGTGATTTTTGTATTATCACCATCCTCTTATATTCAATGGAGGAATCAGACTCATTTAAAACCCATGAAAATGCCTTTATTTACGGGGTTTTTTTTTTTCAGATTCATTATATATCTTTAAATAAATTTATTAAATCAACAATTCATTATCTCAATACTTTGACCCAGTCGATGCCCGTTCATGTTTAATAAAATTGGTTTAGATAGTATTACATTTTTTTTGTTTTCTTTATCTTCTAAAATTATCATTCAAACACCTAATAAATTAATTACGTGTTTTGGGAGGCGGTTTTCATCTGGTGCTCAAAAAAGTCTGAGAATTTGCTTTGTAAAAAATTTAAACCCCTGAGCAAAACAAACTTTTTTGGATGAACTTTTAAAAAATATATATATATATTTTTTATACAATGCTATTTTTAAAAGAAGTTTTTTCAAAAGGCAAATCTAAGGCTTTTTGACCCTTATGGCCCTTATTTAATAAATAATTACTAATTTGACCCTCATTTTAAACTAATACGAAAATTTAACCTCTCCCACAAACATAACACCAATCTGCCCCTGTTTGACCGTTGATCACACATCCTACCCGGGTACACACCCACGTACCCGGGTATTTTTTGAAATTTCTTACCTACCCGGGTAGATAGGTGTGTACCCAGGTAGAGTTCTTCGTTTCTGGGTGTAACATCCCCGTCTCGAGCCGGTTCAATTAACATACATATGATAAAAACAGAAACAGCGGAAAACTTAACTTACGAAAATACGAGCTAACTTTTTCTTTTTCTCTTTTAATGTTCATAAGGCGTTAACGAAAATCGGGCAGAGTAACCTCTGTAAATCGGACAACCGGGGATTTCCCAATCCCACTCATAAGAGTTCCTGATAGACAATTTATACAGTATGCATATCCAGAAGTACCAGTCATGCAATCCAAGACATAATTATAACCGAGTTCTACATAATCATATCCACATGCCTGAATACAAAGATGTACATGCATCAAACTGAAGAACATGTACAAGACATATACAGGCCATATACAAAATAAAGGATCGATCATCCAGATCCTCAAAATGGCAGAAATGTAACTATATAGATACACTCCAAAAAAATAGCAGTCTACTGCTACCCAAAAATCCAGAACGACAACAGTCTCAGCTAGGTGTCGCGTCCCTGCCTAAGGAAGGCTCACCGGAAGTCTGTACACCTGAAAATATTGCCCCAAAGAGGGGTGAGATTACAAATCCCAGTAAGCTCCAGGTTTATAGAGAATTCTCCATACCCCTGGCTCACTCCTGCATGAAAGTCAGATACAGAGTATACAGATACAACATATAGCAGATATCATAATTGAGCAGAACATATAATCATATCATAACAGAGACGTGCGCCGTCATTTCCAAGGGATGGCCCCAAACAGAAATAGAGTAACTCAGAGGTGTACACTGTCAATCTCAGGCAAAACCCAAGAAGACATCCGTGTACCAAAAGTCAATACAGAACTCATATCAGAACCAGTCTTATCATATCATATCATATCATGTCATATCATATCATATCATCAAATATCTCTATATGAATGCACCTATACAGAGTGTCTACACAGTCATATAGTCTAACCATAGTCCACTAACTATGGTGGAGCACTCAAGTAGGAAAAGACTCCTTAAACATAGAGCTTACCTCTTGAAGCTTTATCAATCTGCTTACTTGTGGCACAAGTTACTTATATTTCTTCAAGAGATTCCGATCCTTTTTAGTCTCCAGGTACACCTAGAGCAAGAATCCACAGATACAAATCAATAAAATGCTATCATGCCTAGATTTTCCATGAGGCATACATTTTATCGCTTAATTTTCCTTTCTTTACATTTTTGTCAATCCTATGCCAATATACAAGTCTAGACCATTTCATTACATATTCTCATTAATTTCATATATTGAAAACTCAACACTTTAATAAAATAGCACATAGTCTAATCCTCCTCATCTTTACCCTATAAGGCCGGAATCCTTAAAGGAAGGCCAAGGGTGCTCTTTCTTTTTCATTCCATTTCTTTTCCTTAATTTGCAACTTGCACCAACATGCATGTATATATATATATATATTGTCCAATTTAATTTTGGACAAAATCCCTCTATGGCACCTTATGGCCTAGCCTAAAGGCATGACACCCTAATATTTTTTTTTCTTACTTTGTATTCTTACTCATTCATCAATTTTCCACTTATTTCAACACATGAAGCCTTCCAACTACATCACATAAAATTTTGCACAATGAACCCTATCAAGGCCGAAACATAGAGAGGAAAGGCATATGATTTTCTTCTCTATTTTTTTTTTAAAACATATAAATGCTCATTTTCATTTCCTAAATCCAAAACAACAAAGATTCATCATCTAATCAAGGTTTAACACCCAATGCTTCCCTACCAAAACATGATCATAAATTTTATAACATAAATCATCAAGATACTACTATGGAATAGAAGTTCATTACCTCCAAAAGCTTATACAAGGTCAAGGAGGTAACCTCCAAGCAAGTATACACCAAAAAACTCCCTTTTTCCACCTTGGATGAATAGTGCACGAAAATGGGGTGACAAATATCTCCCTCCACAAACGAAATCAGCTCAAATGGAGGGGTGGAATAGCTTCCTTGGATGATTTCCTATGAGATTGGTATAATGGGTGCAAGATTTGGTTGCTTAATCATGGAGAAATCAAAGAAATAAAAAAAAACAAACCCTAAGTGTAACAGCCCGTTGTACACCGGTATTGTTAACATTGATTATGATATTAAGCGCAGTTACAATCACAGTGATTAGGTTAATTAAATTACGGGCAAATTTTTCTTTTAACATATTCCTTTCTTTTATATCAAAACATTTTCCGTAATCAATTAAAACCACACTATAATTGTAAATGCTAATTGCGGAAGCATACATCTTTGCTAACATCATTCATTCTCCTTTTTATTCAATTCATTTAAACTCAACATCCAACTCTCTCCTTTTACCAAGTTATAGTCCTTTACGTTGTCTACGCGTAGTTTCAAACCACGTATCATTTGGAGTTCTACCCATCAAGTTATACCCCTTTCTTTTAGTCTAGAAAAAACTGAATTTTCAAAAATTACACTGTGGTAATCGATTACCAGAGGGTGGTAATCGATTACCACCTGTCAAAAATGAGGCAGTAGCCAATTTTCTCAATCCTCTGTTCTGGTAATCGATTACCAGCTCTTGGTAATCGATTACCTCACATGGTAATCGATTACCAAAGGCCAGTAATCGATTACCAGTGCAGACAGTAGCTAATTTTTCGTCCCCTGTTGCATGGTAATCGATTACCATGCTTGGGTAATCGATTACTATGCAGCAAAATGACAGATTACAGCTGTTTTGAGCCCCAAAAAGGGTGTGTAATCCATCCCTAACCCCTTGGTACTCCACATAACACATAATCATGTCTTAATGTTGGCTCTAGGCCCTTCCATCATGCATTTACCTTGAATTAAACATCATTTACATCATTCTCAAAATAATGGCCATTTACATGCAATATGGACCATTTTTACAACATAACTCATCAAGACTTCAAGGCTATGAATGTGGCAATGGACAAGTCCCATGCTCACTCAAAATATACAGTTATCCAAGCCATGAATAATAAAACATATCAAGACTTAGCATATGACCATGAACACTAACAAAAGCATGGAAAATGACATCATGCAATATGTTCATGACCTAAGTCTCAAAATACTAATGGTATGCTATGTGCACTCCATAAACTCCTCCAAAAAGCCATGCAATCCAATGCACCGCATGCCCATCCAACGTCCACTATACGGGCTTCTTGCCCGAAGCTCCTCCCGGCTCATAGTGACCTGAAATGTGGTCCCCCAAACACGGGGTGAGATATACGGATATATCTCAGTAAACCAATGGAGCTAGAGGCTCTCTCCACTCCATGGCTCACTAAAATGTATCAAAATGACATAATATGCTATGCAAGTAAAACAATATCACCATCCACCTGGAGACACCCAAGAACATCCACTCATGGATTCGTGTTCAAGGACTCCATCATATAACTCCCGAGACAGTCCTGGCGCCTCTCCCATGGTTGAGACGACTCCATGGCAATACCCAACCGGAACTCCTCATGAGCCCTATCCGGCGGACGTCCCCCGCTTGGATCATCCTGATGTCGCTCCCAGAGTCAACACCATGGCATCTCCAACTGGCATTCTCCCGTAGGACGAATCCAGCGGATGTCCAAACCAGACACACGTCAACTGGCCAGTGACCAAACAATTTTTCACAAATACAAGCAATATGCATACACGCACACAAACACATCATGTCATCACTACATAATCCAACCACAACCTTCCTCTAGGTGTGGTGGAGCTCACTAGGGATTAAACCCAAGTTCCAAGAGTTTACCTTAACACGAGCAACACCGTTCCAAACGTATGCTCCAATTCAACTTTTCTCAAATCCAACCGTGTGAGGCACCCTACAACAATCATTAAATCCAATTTACTCAAAAACTCATTTTTCATCAAAATTCCTCAAATTTTGCCTAAGTTACAAATCCATATTTTTCACCAAAAATTAACATAGCATTTCTAGCTTACAAACATGATTCTAAGGCCTTTTCATCTAATAGCATTTTTGCATTTGGGCTCTCTATCATCACACATCTAAAATCAAAGGTTTGAACACATATTCATAGATCTATGGAATCAACTATAAAGAGACCACAAATATACTTACAATGAGTAGTATGATCACCACCAAGGCTTCACTAAACCATTTGAAGCTCAAAACTCCAAGAAATCTCCAAGAACACTAATGGGTCGAATCTGAGTTTGCCAAAAACGTGGCCAAAGAGGTGGATTCAAGGCTTCTAGATGCTACCAATGGCTTTGGAAGGTTGTTCACGATAGATTTCAACACCAAAATCAAGCGATTCGGTGGAGAAACGAAGAAATGGGGAGAAAATGGAGAAATGGAAGAAAATGGCTTCTTTGCTCTCTGTTGGTGCGCACGGGAGGTGAGGAAAGAAAGAAGGAAAAGAAGAAGAAAAGGGAGGTGGGCCAAGTGACTTCGGTCACACGGGTCCCACACGCGATCTAACTTTCTCTCCGATAAAAATTCCGATCACCAATCCTTAATCTACATATTTTTCCGGTCCACGACATATTTTTCTTTCTCCAAAATAATGATAAAAATTTCACACCTATCGGTACACTCACAACTCAGTATTTTAACACTTAAAAATCACTATTCATCGATTTTTCTCAATTTTGCCTATTTACTCAATTTTTCGCCCTGATTCCATTCCCAACCTTACTTTTGTCATTTGAAATCTCTAACTCAATATTTAAGCCTCTTAACACACGGTTGGCAATTTACAATTTTGCCCTTTTGGCCCCTTTTGGCCATAGCACTTGGATTTTCACTAATCCATCAACTTTCCTTTCACAATATATCATTAAAATAAACATTTAAATACTTGAGGTGTTATACTAAGCTTCCTATGGCCATCCATGGCTGTCACGGTGGGGAGGGGAAAAGGGAGAGAGAGAAAGTGTGAGGGAATGTGAATTTAAGTGACTTTGGGGGTTTTTAAGCACATGTGCTTTTTAACCGGTTGTTTTTCTATCGCGTATTTTGACTTAAACTGACCCGGAACTAACTTAAAGCTACGGACATATTTTTATTTTTCTAAAATAATTTACATCAATTATTTGTGTCTGGACTCTACCGGTTGCTTAACAGCAGTACAAAATACCCGGTATAACACTATTCACGAGATTTTTCACGGAAAGTGCCAGACTATACAATTTTTCATTCTGAACTCATATTTCTCGTCAGAATTATCAAATTATGTCTCTAAAATCATTTTTCTCATTTAAGCTCTACCGGTTAATTCACAAGACTGCGAATTCTCCGACAGAACGCACTGTTCATAACATAGTCATGATTACAGTCAAAATACTCGGAATAACTCACTGAATCTAATTATGGCATTAAAATCCTTAAATTAAACCTCTAATTAAGATTTACCATTTGGGGTCATTATATTCACCCCACCTTTTAAGGATTTTGCCCACAAAATCAAATATCGAATATAACATATACCTGACGTCAAACTCAGGGTATTGCTGAAGAATTTCATTTTCCCGCTCCCAAGTAGCGTCCTCAGGAGGCAATCCTTCCCATTGCACCTTGATCATGGGAATAGTCCTATTTCTCAATACTTTTTCATCACGTGCTAGAACCTTCAACGGTCCCACAACAAACTTCAAGTCTTTTCTTACTTCAATATCGTCCTGCTGGACAATGTGGGACGCATCAGGCACGTATTTTCGAAGCTGACTGATGTGAAAAACACTATGTAGATTTGACAGATGTGGAGGTAAGGCAAGCTGGTATGCCACAGGTCCGACCCTCTTTATAATCTGGTAGGGCCCAATGAACCTAGGACTCAACTTCCTCACTCCTAGAGCACGCCCAACACCCGTAGTCGGAGACAAACGGATAAACACATGATCCCCTTCCGAAAATTCAAGTGGTCGATGCTTTGCATCATAATAACTCTTTTGGCGGCTCTGTGCTTTCTTCAATCGATCCTTAATCATCATAATTTGATCGGTAGTCTCTTGGACCATATCAGGCCCAAATAACTGCCTTTCACCAATTTCTGACCAACACGTAGGCGCCCTGCACCTACGGCCATACAAAGCTTCATAGGGAGCCATGCCCAAACTGGCATGATAACTATTATTATAGGCAAATTCCACCAGAGGAAGATACTTATCCCACGCATTTCCCTGTTCTAGGGCACAAGCCCTCAACATGTCCTCCAGGGTCTGAATAGTCCTCTCAGTCTGACCATCAGTCTGGGGGTGATAAGCCGTACTCAGTCTAAGCTGCGTACCAAATGCTTGTTGCACTGCATCCCAAAGTCGAGACGTGAATTTAGGGTCTCGATCACTAATAATACTTTCAGGAACACCATGAAGTTTCACAATCTCCCTTACATATAACCGAGCCAACTGCTCTGTAGAGAAACTCGTTTTGACTGGTATGAAATGTGCAGACTTTGTCAATCTGTCAACAACTACCCATATAGAATCAAAACCAGTCTGAGTTCTCGGTAATGCCACTACGAAATCCATTGAAATACTGACCCATTTCCATTCCGGAATATCCAAGGGCTGCAGTAATCCAGAAGGTCTCTGATGCTCAATCTTAACTTTCTGACAAGTCAAACACTTACTCACATACAGAGCAATATCTTTCTTCATTCCTGGCCACCAGAAATTTCTTTTCAAATCTTGGTACATTTTAGTAGCACCAGGATGGATAGTGTATTTACCCATATGGCCCTCTGCTAATACCTCATCAACCATCTGACCTTTCGGAACAATGATCCGATCCTTATAAAATTTAAGACCGAATCCATCAGTGGACACGAAGTCCTGATCTTTCATAGACTGAATCTCTTTATCAAGCAATTGAGCTTCTTTGATCCGCTCGACTAAGGAGTTCTGGACTACCGTAGTAGTCAATAAATGCGGACCATCTTCTGTATTCACAGGAATGCGGAGATCCCTGAATTTCTCCATCAAATTATACTCAGACATCATCAAATTGGCCATAACAATCGCCTTTCTGCTTAAAGCATCGGCTACTACATTGGCTTTACCAGGGTGATATTGCAATTCAAAATCATAATCCTTCAGAAATTCCATCCAGCGGCGTTGCCTCATATTCAATTCTTTCTGATCAAAAAGATATTTTAAACTTTTGTGGTCACTGTAGACAATGAAATCGGCCCCGTATAGAAAATGTCGCCAGATTTTTAAAGCGAACACTACGGCTGCCAACTCAAGATCGTGGGTCGGATAGTTCTCCTCATGCGGTTTTAACTGCCGAGAAGCATAAGCGACCACCTGTTGATACTGCATTAAAACACAGCCTAACCCAAACTTAGAAGCATCACAATACACAACAAATTTACTTCTAGGATCCGGCAATATCAATACCGGGGCTGTAGTCAACTTCCTTTTTAGCTCTTGAAAGCTCTCTTCACATTCTTGGGTCCATATAAATGGGTTCCCTTTACGGGTTAACCGTGTCAAAGGTAGTACCATCCGTGAGAATCCTTCAATAAAACGCCTATAGTACCCAGCCAAACCAAGAAAACTCCTGATCTCTGTAATATTTTTAGGAAGTTCCCATTCTAACACTGCTTCAATCTTGCTCGGGTCCACTGCCACTCCTTCAGCCGAGATGACATGGCCCAGAAATTGTATCTCAGAAAGCCAGAATTCACATTTTGACGGCTTAGCATACAACTGATGCTCTCTCAGAATTTGCAAAACAA